>SNQJ01S0053651.1:32619-45258 GCA_010110895.2 Picea sitchensis
GTTAATAAACGTTATAATGACATTCATACTCTATTTTGTTAGATTGTTTAAATTATAATGTGGAAATGGTTGGATTAATTGCATGAGATGTTGATGAATAATTTACAAGAGATTGATTATAATTGTTGCATATTCTACCAAAAAAAATCTTTAGTGGATAAAAATGTTAATGATACGTTGATGTGAGTATCGTCAACAGGGCTGTGGGACTCTAGACTAAGTTAGGGAGTAGTTCTTAATTGATGATTTTGGTTTATGTAATTGAATTGACTTATGACAATGTTGACAACAAAATTATCAGTGGATGTAGGCACATGGATCATGTTTGTTGATTTGACTCGCATAGGAGTAATGGGGTTGTATAGAGCCAGACCAATACTATAGTGAGAGGTGGAACAACGTCCCTGATTCCACTTACTAGCACTCCCATTATGGCTGGAGTTGAAAAGAGTGGGGAACTTTTGTTCAAGTGGTTGCACGATGTCGTGAGGGTAGGTTGAAGACTCGGTCACTCATGAGGATAAACTAAGGGGCGCACAATAAGTTGAAGGCCTTATTCCTCAACGTCTAATGGTATCGCAAATAGAGACAATAACTAGAGTTAACAAGGTCTCTACAGTTGTGCCACTCTTCCCAATGATCATGGTCAAATGCTTAAACGGAACGACACATGGCACCCTTGGAGTATGTAGGTACATCCTGAAGGGCATCACGTGCATGACACTCTTAGAATTCTTATAAATTTCGAGACAACGATGTAAAAGTAAAAGTGACAAATAATCTAATGACAGGTTACAAGTAAAGGTGCTTAGATATTATCATTTAGTAAAAATGCTAAAATATACTATGCACTTAGNAATATGATTACTAAGTAATCTTGGGTAAAATGAAAATTAAATTTAAAACATAACTAGGAAATGTGTTGATTTACAATGTGCATGTTTTATTTTACCAAATTAATTAATGAGGAAATTCAAATGCATGAGATATCTAATCAAATGAAAAGTGGAGGAGAAAAATCTAAGGGACAAAAAAAAGTTGGGAAACATTTAGGAGAAAAGCTAAGAGTCATTAAAACCTAGGAAACATCTAAAAAAAATCTAAGACTCAAGAAATGATAAGAAACATCTAGGAGAAAATTTGGGAATCTTGAATACATTATGAGAAACATCCTTGACTAATTTTAGGAAAGTAAGAAAATTAGGTGAGGGAAATAATTTAATTTATTTTATTTTTTAATTGATAATTTCATGGGCACTTGGGAGGAGGTTATAAAATAAAGGTCTTGGGACAAAAGAATGGACATCTATTTTTCCCTAATATTGGAAGGTCGTCGTAACGACCATGGGACCTGTGAGCATTATTATTTGTGAGTTGGAACTTGATGCAACCTTGGAGGTGGGAAGAAGAGTACCCATTGGTGTTGGCAAGGAGGTATCCGGTGAGTCATTTTGACGATCTACAAGCCAATAAGGATCGACACAGCTCTGGTGAATTGTCATAGAAGATCCGACTAACGATGTAAAGACTTTGACACTTTAACTCATCCAGTTATGGTAATTCTTGTATTATATATTCATTAATCGACGCATATACTAGAAATCTAAGACTTGTCTTGATTACCCACGTCTTAGTTCCAGTCATATTATGTTCCTATATAATGATTATTATGAAATTGAAATGAATAATAATTCATGGATAATATATATTTTGATCTAAAATTTTGAATGAAGTTACTTTAAAGCGAGTTATTGATGCATAACAAATATTTTAGATTATATGAATTAAATTGTGTTATGGAAGGGAATATTTGAACCTTTCTTTTTAATATTTTTGTTAACAATTTTAGATTCAATTCAATTAATCTTCATTATGGAATGTGTTAGTGTCCTATAATTTTCTCAAGGGTCAAAGTCTAAATCGAGTGTTTGACATATATTAATATGTTGAAGAAAATGGTGTTTGAAAGGGTTATGAAATGGTCCTAGGGATGCTTATCATCATCTCGAAGGTCAAAATATCAATCAATGGCCTTCATCCATCAATCAAAGCCAAACAATAGAATAAAATGTCAAAAGGAACCTCGCTCCGCAAGTTCGTTGTGCAAGTTTTGGAAATGATTGTTTTTGCAGTCAAATTCAAATTCAATTTCTAACCAAATGAAAAAGAATATTTGAAAAATGAAAGAGGATTTTATCAAGAATGAGCCCATTCACAAAAATGTCTCTCGGTTTTGTGACAGGTGTTGTGGTTTGGAAGATTCGAATGGATATTTACAGCCTATTTTTCATATTTAAACATTTAATGATTTCTTATTTTAGTCAGTATCTTTGGGCTCGGATCTTGAGATGTTGGAGAGGAATTTCGAAAAAAGGAAAGAGTTTATTCTCTAGAATGAGACCATTCACAAAAACCTCTCTCAGTTTCTTCATAGGTGTCATGGTTTGGAATATTCGAATAGATCATTACAACCTATTTTTCAGATTTAAACATTTAATGATTTCCTACTTTAGTCATTATCTTTGGGCACGTATCCCGAGATGCTAGAGAGAAATTTTGGAAAAATGAAAGAGGTTTTTCTCAATAATGGGTTCATATACAAAAAACTCTCTCAGTTTTGTAACAAATATCATGATTTGATAGATATGATGTTATCTTTGACCCATATTTTATAGAAAATTGATTACTATTTCCTAGCAGACAGTTCTAAACATGATGTTGTAATTTTGTAACCATATCCAAATTTGGGAGGTAGTTGAGCTCGACCTCCTCAGCTTGGGGAAGATTCTTTTCTATATATATTTGTAATCTTTATTGACTAAGGGGTTGGCAGAAGTGTAGAGGACATTTGTCTTGAACATTTTGTAATCCTTCTGAAGTTTAAAGAAATATCAGTGCACAAGTACAGTGTTATTCATACTAGATATTCTTGTGATGGTGTTTTTTAAGTATGCTCATTTCTATGTGTATGCAAATCTAATCTTAGTTTTCATTTAAATGTGTGTTCTTCAATGTTTGATTGAAAATTATATGATCAGAATTCATCTATGTTTGACGCTATGATTCATAGCAATTAAACATTCCATAAATTTCCTCTAAAGTTGCATTAATAATTTTTCCTCAGTTAGATTCTCTTAGTGTAATGGGTTGTTGAATTCTCTTTTCTACCACCATGTTGCTACAATCTTATTGAATGATAAAACATCATCTACCTTGCCTCTGTTTCCTTGATAGCTCTACTAACAGTCACTAATAGTTCCCTTTGCAGTAAATTTGACTCCATGCCCAATGGATTCCTTTTCACCTCTGTCATCAACCACATCTTAAAACCTTATTTCCATTTCAGATCTGGCCACTGATCCTAATATATAGTAAGAGATCGCTCTCTGGTTTGGAAAGGCCAGATTCCAAGCCTAAATTTGGTTTGAAGGTTACCTCTATGATTTGTTTCCTCAGCCCAAACAATTTACAGAGTGATAACATGATGGTATAATCTATAACCATTTGGAAAAAATTTGGTTAAATATTTGTAGATTTAATAAAAGTAAATCTGGAATTAAGTATTGACATGTCAATAACCGGTTAGTATCTTATCCATAGCATTCCCAACTTTGTAGTTTTCTTTTTCTAAAAATTGCGCGTGTGTGTGTGTGTGTTTCCATTGGATGTAGCTTGGGTTGGGAAGAATGATTTTTACCTCCCCACCCAGGTTCAAATCCTTGGAGTGACATGTGTCATTTAATGAATCTATAAGATGCTCTTGTTGTTGAGTCCCCTATCAACCACATGTAAAATGTGTGTGTGTGACTGAGTTGTAATATTATTTTGCAAATTGATTTCACCATTCCTTTTTTTGTGAACAAAATTCTACATGATCTTGCATGAAGACTTAGTTGAACCCTTGAAGTTGATTCAACAATTATTCCATCTTATACTTAATTTCATGATAGCCTAATTAGACTACAGTTTCAGAGATAGATTATTTTTCTTATTTTTGTATAATGTACTGGTTAATAGAGGTCTGTAGCAAAATAAATAAATTGGGTGCAWCTAATTGGTGATACTTACAAATCGAATACACTYCTTCTCACATCTGAGATTTCTGATAGGGATTTTACCTTTGTTGGTTCACTTTCTATAGTTGATATGTGCATTTGTTCTCAAGAAGGGTTCCCTTCGATTGTGAGTTCATTTAGTGATAGATCGCATGGATTAACCCTCCATTATCTAAGCTCGGTATAATGTAACCAGAAACAACCACTTTATAAAAGTGGTTGATATAAATTGATCGGTGTCATTTTCCACATTTCCAAACTAATGGCGTCGATTAATGTATATTAACCACTTTTATTAAATGATTGTTGCTAGTTGACGACTCACATGCCTTGGGACGACCATTAATTTATTACATTAATGTAATATACAATAATAATGTATAAATGTGATGTATAAATTAAAGTATTAACTTACATTAGTGTATAATGTAACGTATTAATATACAAATAAAGTAATACATTAAATACATCAATAAATTCATTAAATATATTAACACATTAAATATGTATTAAATGCATTAATAAATACATTACTAAAGTAGCAATACATTGACCTTAATGTATTTTGCAATACATTATTACATTAGTGCAATGTATAAATTAAAGTACTAATGCATTAATGTATAATGTAACAGATTAAACTATTAATACATTAATAATGTAAATGTATTAATTAATTTATATATTAATACATTATTAATTAATACATTGCTAAAGTATTAATACACTAGTAAAGTAATACATTAATAATACATTAATAAAGGAGTAATACATTGTTAAAGTATTAGTATACTAATAAAGTAATACATTAATAATACATTATTAAAGTATTACTACATTTATTGAAAATGATCATGGTGGACTATGGTTGACCACCATCATGGTTTATTATGGTCATGACTATGAATGACATTAATATATTAATGTATATTGTAATGTGTTAATTTAATTAATTAATACATTTTAATGCATTTTTAATAAATACATTACTAAAGTATTAATACACTAATAAAACAATACATTAATAAGTAGTCATATATCACTAAAGTATTAATACATTATTACAATATTGTAATGTATAAATTAAAATCTGAATTTAAATTAATGTATAATGTAAAGTATTAATTAATTGATACATTAATAATGTAATGTATTAATTAATTAATACATTTATACAATATTAATTAATACATTGCTAAAGTATTAATACACTAATAAAGTAATACATTATTATAGTAATAAAACAAATAAATACATTTCATATATTAAATGCATTAATAAATACTACTAAAATATTAATACATTCAAACATTAATAAAGTAGTAGTACATTGACCTTAATGACGCTAGTAATAAATTATTAAAGTATTAATATATTAATTTACATTGACCATGTTGACTATGCAATTTAAAGAAAGGAGGTTGCCATTTATTGGAACCATTAATACCTTCGTTAATGACTATACCCGACCTTACTCCTCGGGATATACCAAAGTTTATACAGTCTTCCTCTGTTAGTATTAGTCGGGCTCTGGTTTTGAATACTGAAGCGGCTGGACTGAGTCTTGAACAACCACAGAGGCAAAGTGGAGTGGGGAATGATAATATTTTCACAAATTCAGTCACGAGTTTCAAAAAGGTGAATACTCGGACGTTATCTGACGGCTTTGTGGAAAAATCATAGGGGGTGTTTGCGACTGTTAACGACTCCCAGAGTAGAAAATCTGCGAGAGTCTGGAAACCCAAGTGGGTGCGTCAGCGACTAGTCATTGGGATGGATGTGGGATTGGAAGAAACATGTCAGCTCTCCTCATGTACTCTGGTAGGTAGGTTTTCTTACAAGTCTAAATGCAGTGTCCCTTTTATTGAATGGATGAAGGTGGTATGGTTGTCTGTCATAGGGTATGTGTTGGACTACTTGACTCTACCATTTGGGTGGTTCAGGCTGATTTTTAAGAGTCCAGAGGATGTTGAGCTTATCCTAAACTGATTTTGGGATTATGAGGGAGGCAACATAATGCTAAAGAGATGAAGAACTAGCTTTGATCTTGCAACTGATTTTTTTAGCTGCAGGCATGTATGGGTGTTTCTTCCAGGTTTACCATTAAACCTTTGGAACAAAAATGCTCTAATGGCTATCGGGAATCTGTTAGGATGCTTCCTGAAGGTAGACGAAGCAAGTCTTCGTTCGTTAGATAAACATATGGCGAGGGTGTTGGTTGAGTTGGATAAACAGGTGGGACTGATAGATTCTATAGAATCGGAGTGGCGAGGCCAAGTCACAGTTCAATGCATAGATTTCCAAGCTATTCCTTTTCGCTACTCTTCTTGCAGAAGGATGGGCCATTTACGCAAATATTTTCACCATAGAGTTGGTGATACAGAGGTGGCGGAAAATATGGAAGACTCTACAAAGGAGTTGTAAATGAGTGAATCAGAACGTGATTTTTTGGAAGAGACGAGCATGTGTACGGCTGCGAGTCATGAAGATGTTATGGAAACAGAATCTGACTCGTTCTTAGGTAAGTTGAAATCCTTTTGTCGAACCTTATTTTTTAAATTATCTTCATGGGAAAGTGATTTCTTGGGGAATGTTGTTCCTACGACTCAAACTATGTCTGTTGTTCCTGCTAGTCAATATGTGGCCCCTACAATCAGTGGTGACCTTCCCAGTGTTTTTGATAGGACTATTCTGACACCTCCCTTTATAGACTCTATTGTTACCTCACTTACAGTCCTTTCGGTAGCACCTCCCTTGGAAAAGGTTTTACATGCTTCTTCGCCTTCTAGTCACCATGTTTCAGAACCGTTTATGGACTCTATGATTGATTCTCTTATTGCGTCACAGTGGAGTGGGTGGGATTTTAAAGATTAGTGAACACAAAATATTCAAATGGACTATTAACTGTGGTCCTGGGACAAACACCAGAGCAAAGTTGTTGGGAGCGTGGGAAATTCTGACTTTAGATTCACGGTTCGCTATATCGGAGCTTTTGGTGCAGGGGGACTGTAAGATCGTTATTGACTGGCTATGTGGAAAGGGTAGCCTCCAGGTGCTTACTTTGGAGTGCTGGAAGGAAGACTTATTGATCTATTAAATATTTTTCATAATATAATCTTCGAGCATATATATCGAGAAGATAACTCTGAAGCGGACAGGTTATCTAAATAGGATTTGCTAAACGTCCCTGGGAAAATTGAGTACTTCCAATGTGAAGGGGACCATGAAGGTCCTCATTTATATCTAGACCTATACTAGATCTGGAAGATCACATATGTTTTTTGATGTTGGGAGATTAGCGGGAGGCTCTAGTGGAGATCCTTATCTCTGGGCTATATGACAGGGGTCTTTTTGATGTTATAGTTCTTATTTTTTGGAAATCTTAGATGGGGTTGGGATTTGTCGACATGTGTACTAATGATGGGATGTTTGTTCTTGGCTTGTTGGGTAATACTATGGGAGGTATCGAGGTCTTTGGCTCGATGTTTTTTTTTAAAAGAATAATTTATATTTCAATATAAATATAAAGCGACATTTTATATAGAAAAAAAAATTATATAACAAGAATTTCATTATTCTTAATCACTGTAAGATTTAATACTGATCTCTTTATCTTTGTTACTGAAAAGGTTGTTTGAGATTTGAAGCACTATATACCATTCAATATATTCAATTTCAATTTATGTTCATATGTTAAATTTCCACAATATTTTCACTATGATTGAAATTATTAACATGCTCTTTATGGTATATGGTATTTATTACCTTGTTTATGTATGAAGAATATTGTTTAAGCTTTTAATGATGGAGTATGTGAGTAATTCTTAAACTGCTAGAATCATTTTCTAATACCCAATACATTTTCATTTCAAGTTAGTGAATATTAAAGATTGTTTCATCTCTTTAGCATTTGTTACATATTTTAGTATTAGCGATTTCCATTTCTTGTTGTTACTTAAAGTAAATGTTTTCCATTCTAATACCCAATACATTTTCATTTCAAGTTAGTGAATATTAAAGATTGTTTCATCTCTTTAGTATTTGTTACATATTTGTAAATATTTTAATATTAGCGATTTCCATTTCTTGTTGTTACTTAAAGTAAATGTTTTCCTATATCAAATCTTAAGGATATATCTCCCATATTAATTCCATGCCACTTAAACATGATAAAGGTGTCTTATGAATCAATCTAAGAAAATTGTGTTTTTCGCTCTTGCTTCATTATACCTGCCAAAGTAGGTATATAGCATTTGATATGCCTTTGAACGTAATTTGGTTTCTATTTGATCATAAATTTGTGTATCTTGTGCAAAGTTATACATTTAATATTGATTTATTTTATTTTTTCTAAATATTTAAAAATATGTATTTGACATTTTATTGGTTGTTCAATTTGAAGAGTTGTTGTAGAGCCAAGGGTGTATTTCTTGGGATTGACGTGATAATTTAATGTTTGCATGTTTTCTCACACAGTTATATATGAAAGGTGACTGCATATATAATGGATGACTCAGTGGAAATATTGTTCGGTCAGCTCTCGCATCGAAGGAATCATCAAGTGACTCGTGTTCTTTTTGGAAATGATAATGATGAGTGAGAAAATTAATTTAGTTTGCTCATTTTTCCAAAAGAACAAATTAACTGGAAAAAGTTAATTAAACAAAAAAAACTTTATGACTCAATTATATTATGTTTTTCAATTCAAAGATTTTGAGAGTGTTTGATCAAGTTTCACTTCAACGTTGGAGGAATTTAGATCAGTGCCTTAGGGTTTATAGGAGTCAAAAGTGAAGGACGCAAAGGTTGAAGGAGTCAATGGCCAAGAACTAGAAGGAAGATTTATGAGGTGTTTCTATGGAAAGGCCTCAGAATCAAAACCCTAGGGGAGAGAGGCTCACTCTGGTGTTGTTATGGCAAGGCCTCGTGATATCTCCTCCTTTCTTGGATGGAAAAACGACTAGCATAAAAGATAAACTCAGACAAGAGGGTTTGATAAGACAAAGTGTTGCAGCAACAAGGCTCCACTAGCAAACCCTCGAAAAATCGGCCCTAAAGTGTAGAAACCCTAGGCTTCAGGACGTCTCCTTATTCTCATCTTGTAAAGGTACGACTAACAAAAAGGGAAGAAGAAATAGGAGTGTATCTATGGTAGGTTCTTTCTTCCTTCTTCAATGACTGAAAATTTCTCTATCAAGGGACATGAGACAAGGACCTACTTGTGTGCTTGTCACCTAGGGTTTTGATTCAACAATATTCATAAACATATGCAAGAAATTAAACTACAACCATTCATTAAGAAGTTTTGCAGAAAAATACTTACAATTCATCAAGAAATAACCATGCAAACCCTAGTTGTAACACCTTGCTTCAAGAGAAACACCATAAAATGCCAAAAAAAAGTCTTCCTTCAACAAGTGCACCTCACTAAATAAGCCAAATACCCAAGAGAGGGAGAAAATTTTAGACCTCCTTATGAGTGAGTGAAAGATGATGAAAAAATGAAGGAGAAAATCCTCCATTTATACAATATCATGACCTAATTTTACTTTTTAGGTCATGTAAAAGGTCGACAAAGCCAAAATACCAAAATCATATTGTTTTACGTTAAATTGTCAAATTAAATCCTAAATCAATATGAAAAGAGGGTAAAATCCCCTCCAAGGGAGATGTTGGCCCCTTTTTGGTCAGATGGGGCGTCCTGGAGCAAAATGTTATCCCTCCTTGGGCTTCTCCAACCTACCACACGTGCCACTGCTGCCTAGTCTTCCCCCCCCGAAAAAAAAAATGTCCATGATGATGGGTGACATCATGGTCAAGATGGTGACATCCTAGGCCTCTAAAGGCCAATGTTCCACTAAGAAAGGGTCATCCCCCTTAGGTCAAGCTCTGTCGGGGTGCCTCTGGTGGAACGCCCTCTTCTCCTCTGGTGCAAAGCTCCAGATCCATCTCTATCCTATATCTACCCCCTGATGGGGTCTCAGCATCCACCTGATGGGCTCTTCATCCCCATGGAGGTCCGAATTGATCATCTCCCCATGTGTATCGGTCCAAGATGGTACTTGTCTGTCGAGTATGGTCATGCACATCAAAAGCTACGCCCTCCATGGGCTCATCAGTCACAAGGATCATAGCAATGCCAATCACATTTCATCATCAATATTAATAAACACATGCATAAAACCCCTAATAGATCAGTCAATAGCTCAAAGACGTTACACAAACCTACTACACAAGTTTGGGAAAAGGGCAAGGCATCCTACTAGACTAGTGTCCACTGAATAAGGGAAGTTCCCAGAAGGGACCCCTTCCAAGCCATGTAAGTGAATGAAGCGGTCAAGGGATGTCCAAGCAGGTGGGTGTAATGAAGGAAAAGGATGCAAGAAGTTACTTATGGGTGCCTTTGTAGAAGGCGATTTGTACCTGTCGTGGATGCAATTCTTTCCAAGCCCATTCATGCCTTTTATTCTTTTTTGTTATTTCATTTTTTATTGTTTTTTCTTTCTTTTTTGCTCTAGAGATAATCAGGGGACACTGCCCTGGCATGGTGACCAGTGGTGACAACGTTACCCACAAGTACTTTCACAGAAATGAGAAGGTTGGATCATGATGAGACCCCCTTTCCCTTGGCCATGCAACCAAAGGTCACTACCCTAGCATGGTAACCAGCTGATGGCATTGTCATACTGCTAGGTACCCATGGACCTAATAGGTTGGCTCGTGATGAGACCCCCTATCCTCTGGTTAGGCCTTATTTTTTATTATTTTTAGGGTCCCTCTTGTTTCTTATTGAGAAGTATTTTATTGCATTCTCGGGGATCCCTGGGTGAAGCATCTCGAGGTTTTATTCTTAGGATTTTATATTTTACCAGCTTGCTTTTACCTTTTGGGCCTTTAGCCCCTTCTTCCCACTAGATAAGATGCAATCCCAAAATAGGTCAACCCAGTGCTCGGACAAGTGGAATGGGACAGGTGAGCGGGAAACAAGATGGAAAAGTGAAGCTGTGAAGGGAGCGGACGATGGATTTTCAGAGATAACCCCCAGTGGCTAACCAAAACCAACAGGCACAGACTTACTAGGACATCCTGTCAATCCCCAAAACATGATCAAGTGGGAAAGTGTAAGGTCTAAGCAATTGTTAGAAATAAGAGGAATCAGATGCATACATTCAATGGTTTTGATGATCAAAGTGACACATACCATGATACCTGAACTGATTACCTCATGAAGCAAGAACCCTCTCTGACACAAGACCAAGGCGATGGTGGTGGAGGTTGTTTCTGCTGACAAGATAAATATGTTGGAAGAGATAAAAGGTGGGCCCTCCAGGGCCATACTGAAGTCAATCCCGCTCTGGGTACTCCATGTCTAGGACCTGTGGGCCTTGAGACATGATCTCCTCGTTATCTCTGAAAGTGGGGGATAACATCTGGCTCCAAATCGGGGACATGTGCTCACTGTAGAGCGCATGAGAACCTCAGTATCTCTGGCATAACTTGTTGACCTGCTTGATCTCAAGTAGAAGAATAAGTAACAAAAATGGGGCGGTAATGCCACCCCAACATATATAGATAAAAATAAAGACTGAAATAACACAATCAATAGATGTGAATGTAAAAGCAAACTAGCATGCAATGCAAATGGTATAATACACGAATGCAAAAATGCCTACTTACTTGTACTTACCTATGATGTCAAGTCACCCCACCCTGGTGGGGTTTGAGAAGGCGCTCGCTAACTGTCATTGTGCGTCTTCGTCCCTCCAATGTAGACATGTAATAAGAGCCATTAATCGAATTTCTTCCAACCTTGAAAGGGGATAGCCAAAAATGAGTGTTTCCTTTGATATTAGTAGGCTCCCCTTTATTGGAATCCCACATTCATACTACACCCCCTTCCTTGTACTCTTTGATATTGAAATTGGTTGTTCCTTGAAAAACCCTGGTGTATTGCATAGAGGGAGGTGGGTGGGATTCTATTGTAATGATTTCCTAATGGGACGGATGGATCTGTACATCATATTCTACCCTTTTTAGTATCTTCATAGTCCTAGCTTCCTTGGTCTTGAGCTCATCTAGGAGTTATTGGTGTTCCTCTTTCTTGGGCCATTTGATCTGATTAGAATACTCATGAAGAGTTTATCTAGTCTCGTCATGTGTTTTTTCATCTTTGATGGACTCACTAGGCTCTTGCACATCATTTGTAGTCACAGGTACATTCTGGAGACAACCAATAGTTCCATCTTTCAAGGGTATATTCACGTAAGTGAGGTCCATCTCAAGAGTACCTCCAAGCTCTGAGGCAAACTTCCTAGACAATAATATCCCCATGCATCTAGGATGTCCACGACCACCATGTCTACGTGGATGACTTTCTTGGGGTATTATTTAAGGCAAACTTTGACATTCTCAATCACCCCATGTGTGGGTATGGATTTAGACTCAAAACCACACACATTCATGTAAGGTTGTG
The DNA here is from genome assembly GCA_010110895.2 of Picea sitchensis. NCBI lineage: Eukaryota > Viridiplantae > Streptophyta > Pinopsida > Pinales > Pinaceae > Picea > Picea sitchensis. The sequence continues at coordinate 45,148 of SNQJ01S0053651.1, forward strand.
TGACTTTCAAACCTAGTTGTTGCATGACTTTAAAGGACATTATGTTGGCACCTGCCCCTATATCCAACATGAAGTTTTTGAGGCTTTTGTTGCTCATTACTAAAGTCATGA
>SNQJ01S0053652.1:9278-22376 GCA_010110895.2 Picea sitchensis
CCTGTTTCGAAATTAGAATGAGAGGGGTTAAATTACACTTTGTGTTTGTGCGTGATGGTGATTTATTGAATGCTTGATGGTGATTTGTGTCTAGTGTTTGACAAGTCTCAATGTTATTTGGAAAAACAACACAAAATGCTAATGGTGATTTCGACAATGAAATATTTGAGGCCACTATGACTTCAAACTTATAAAAAAGCATATGCCTAAGTCATTGAGTTAATTAAATTGTAAATCCACCGAGGACATTTTTCTTTGGTTCAATAGTTTGTTGAGTCATTGAAATGTAAAAATTAAGGATAAGCTTAAGTCATTGAATTGTACAAATAGTAGAGTTGCAAACCTTTTCAAAGTCAATAAGGTGTTTTTAAATTCAAAAATCAATTGTGCAATTTGTTATTAAGAAAAACCTAAAATTGAATAAGGAGGTCATCATTTTTCACCATAGTTTTCAAGTGAGTCTCATTAAATTCAAATCATTGTACAAGAACACTTTGGAGTGCATGATCAGTAGTACCCAACACCCTAAGAATTGTTGGAAACAAGTGCAAGTGAACACGCCATAACTGCAAATCTAAAATGGGTAAAGGAGAAAAACATTTGCAAATGCCAATCAAGAAATTAAAGAACTACAAGACACCTTATATGATTTAAATAATCGGGTTATTGATTTTACAAGCAAATGGATATGAAGGATAAATTGAATGAATCACCTAAAAAACATTAAGTGAAAATGAGCAGGTGATGCTAACAATGTAGATTGAAAACGTGAAGTAAGACAAGTCAATTGTTGATGCTACTTGTGACATGAATGACCTAATGCATGTGGTTGATGCAGATGCAACAAATGATATGATTGATGATTCCTTAATTGGTTATGAGATAGAATTATTCATTAATAATGAATTAATGAAGACATTATTTTTTGAATATGAATCACAAGCATATGATGTCAAAGCATAACTCGTGACCCCAAAAGCGGTACACGTGAATGCGAACTTGATTTTCTTCTTCTTCTTTTGAAGTTACAAAAGAAAACGACGATGAATGTTTGGAAGAACAACAAGAAGTATAGAAATATCTTTCCAAAATCATTGTTAGACTTTGGGAAGAATTGCAATTTAAGATGAGTTTGCATGGCTTAGGATATGAAAGGACTCAACTTTCATATTCTTGACTACAAACTAGTTCAATGTGTGAATGCTATTTTTTTTGCTAAACATTTGAAGGGGCAAGATTCAAATATTCAACAACTTTATGCAGGATTTAATGATGTTGGCAATAAACACATTAAGGAAATTCCTAATGAGTGCTAGCTTTGTCATTGAGTTGGCCACATGGAGACAAATTGCTTTGAACTCCTTCCTTGTCTTTATTGTGGGAAAACAAATCATACTTCAAACAATGTCGAAAGAAGAATAAGTTTAAAAGAAAGCAATTCAATATGGTTGGATCAACTCTCAACAATGGGATTTAAAAGCCAAAAATTTTAGATAAGTCTTATTGTCGAGTTCATGCAAAGGTAAAAACATATTTGCATSAAGAAGTTACAAAAACATATTCCTTTCAATCAATTGTTATATATGATAATTTTGGGCATGAATGTGGCTCTATTCTAGAATATTAAAAATTGAGTCCATGATTCCAAAATGGTACTCCTTTGCACCGTAAGGGGGRAAATACACAAATGAAATGAAAATGGTACTCCCTTGCACCTTGGGAGGGGGGGAGSGGAGGGTGCYGYTGAATACATAAATGAAAAKAAAAATGTACTCTCTTACACCTCAAAGGGGAGAGTACAATGATGAAGTSAAAATGGTTAGTGGTCAACCAAAACAACATGAATTTGTTAAGGGTAACCCATAGGAAAAKCCATAATGTTTTACTTTTCAGTTAACAAATGAGGGAATATTGATRATGATTGTTAGACTCAAGTTTCGATAAAAACAACTACAGAGTTGCAAAGATTTCATCACTTGTGATAAATTGATGATTGAGATATTGTTTGACACTATTTGTGTGTCATTTCCTCAGAGCAATATTGTGGAGATTTCATTCACCTAGATGGTCATTAGACTTATCATTGTTTCTTGGCATTTGATTGAGTTGTAAGGCCTTTTCAAACACATAGACATACACTAATTCATTTCTCATAATTTGCTTTCATTAGATATTGGAATTCACGTCCATGAACAATTACAAATATGGAACTCACATGTTTTTTTTATTAATAAAATTGGTAAAATTGATATTCAAAAAAGTCGTGTTCTAGCCATAGAGAGTCATTACAAATTCAATATTTTCCTGTAAATTTCAAAATTAGGTTGAAGTTTTTCCCTATCTAAAATTGTCCAAACTACGAGCCCTGAAATTGGCTTACAACTACTACAAAGTCTAATATACCATCTATAAAATATACCGAGTATCAAACTACGAAAACAAAGCACACTGTAGTTTTGTTTAATGGAGTTCCATCCCGAGCTTCTTCTATGGATTTTGGTGATGAATTGAGGTATGGAATTTGCCTCGGAGGAGTTGGAGATGAAGCCGCATCCAAAATTTCCTGACTGGAAGATGGTTGGGCCTGAGAGACAGGTTTGGAGCGAAGATTTACTACCTCTATACGAATGACATCCACTTCATCATGTAGCTGTTGAATTCCCTGCCTCTGCAAAATTAGCTGGTCCATTGCAGTTTTCCACTGAGCTGAGGCATTCTGCATGCTGATTTGAAGTGAATTGACTAGATTTACCAAAGCCTCATGATCCTCGTGCTGGAGCTCTCCACACCATCGTGCTACACCTGATCGCTTGTTAGCCATGCTACCTACTCGAACACCTGCCCGAACTGCTTCTAGGAAAGGCTTTGTCCTCAAACGATCAATGGGAAATGCTACCTAGAAAACTGAAGTTAAGGAAACATCCAGATCTTCGCCACCTCGATTCATAATACACTTCTTGTTGCTAAGATCCTCTGTAATGGCATGGCGACGGATGAAGGGTCATCACCCTCAATGATGAAAGAACCGTAGTTTTCCCCCATGGCCACCAAAGAGATATCCAAGCGTGCGACAAGACTCTGGCCAAACAAATCCATTATTACAGGAAGTGGATGAGGAACGCCGAGGGAATGGTGATGACCGAGGAGTATGAAGGCATACCACATCGATTAACTCAGACGCAGAAGACACCTGTGGTATTGGCAGAGAGAGAGAAGCCATTGAAGTGTGCTTGTGCAAGGGTATGACAGGGTTTGAAGATACATGCATTAGAAGGATGGAGCAACCACCTGTCCTCCTCACCAACCAAAACATGCTCTGATGTTTGATATCCCGCGACACTCATAACCTTAGCCAAATACTTCTTGCAATTCAATGGTTAATCTTCACAATTTCCTTAGTTGGTGGGTCCCTCCTATGGGACAATGCTATTGTGGGTCTATCCATACCGACTCGCATCAGGGGATGAAATGTTGAACAACTCGACCATCAATTCGTAAAGTGCCCAACGAGTCCTGAGTAGTCAAATTGGCAAAGGAATCAACCTCGGTATTATTGTTCTAAGAACATGAAAACATTTGAGAGTTTGAAACGCCTATGCCTTCGACAATGTTCTAATCATGATTCTTTTGATATTCATATCATCCGAGAGGGATCGCTTTCTGAAATGGTTAAGAATGACCCTGAAATCTCCAATGATGATCAATTCTTCAATGTCTTGGCTCTTTGCTATACTGAGACCTTTACAAAGAGCATATGCTTCCATTTGGTTATTGGATGTTATGCCCAAACTCCAAGAGAAGGATGTTCGAATATGTCCCCCTTGGGGAGAAGATAACCCCACCCGCTCTTGCCACCCCTTGGAACTCACATGTTTAAGCAACATGATTTTATAGATTATATGATTTTCCAACATCTAGATTTGGTGGGTTTTTCAAGTAAATCTTCATCAAGGCTCAATTTAGGGTTTCAATTTGAATAATTGGAGATGATATCAGTTTATGCATTGATTTTTATTGCCTTGCTCATATAATTATTTAGACTTATGATGGGGGAGGGGAGGAGTGTTATGAACATAAATATACATATAAAATAGATATTAATAACATAATAAGTAAATGATAATAAATAAATAATTATTATTAATAATGAAATGACATGTCTCAAAGGACATGACTATTGGTTAAGGGCACCCCTGCATGGGTATATAAACGAGTCCTCATTCTCAATTGTATATCATCTCATCTATTCATATTTTATACATTATTCCTACATGGATTATTATGTTATATTCCAAGTATTTTGGATAATTCTTGTGTGAACGAACTTTGTTCGTCTTAGTGGGGCACACACTTGTTAGCTTTGTAGTAAATATATGATTACAAAGTCATAGATCACCTATTTATGAGTTGTCATCCTTATTTATTGATGAGTTGTTAGTGTCAGAACATATCTAGATATAGAGCTGGTCAAATTTATGTATTATATACTGATATCATTGGGATGAATATATTGTTGAGGATGGCTTAAGCCTTTTTTGCCATCTTCTTGTCTCATTGAATATTAACATAATATAAATTTAAAAGCCGGTTATAATAAAAACATAGATATTTTAAAAGTTTTTTCTTCTAAATGTCATGTCAAATAAAACATTTCTAGGGTTAAAATTGAAAAAGAGAAAATAAAAACAATAACATTTTCAACAATTTTCAACATATTTTTATAAATTTCATGTATTAAAAAATGACTATTTAATGTTATTTTCCCTAAAGCAATGGTTAAATGAAATCCAACAAGTAAACCATCTAATATGGTAAATAACACATTAACAATATTCCTCTAAAAACAATAATATATAGATATTTATTATTATTGTAAAATCTCAAAGTCCAAAATATACAAAAATAATTCATCAATAATATATCATATTGAACATCTTTTAATGACATTTTAAAACTACTCAATAATATCTAATATACCAAATTTATCATTTCAACAATGCCATCTTCAATTTCAGGAGCTTGACTTTCTTCTACTCTTTCACTGAGTATTATATGTTTGCAAGTCGTCTAAAGTAATCATTTCCAAATAATCCTTTTGATGGTAGTTGAATTTCATTTGACATATTTTCCATGTGTAATGCATTGAACTCTTTTATTCAAACCCACTTGCATTTCATTTACAAGAGCTTTAATAACATTAATTCTCTGCTTAATAAAATCACATTATAGTGTATCATTTTCAATGGATATGTAATTTCATGCTTCTTGTAAGTAACATACTAATGTTGTAACCAATCATCAAATATAAAAAAATAATTAAGTAAAATAATGTAAACAAACACAAATTAATAATGATAAACATTGATGTATGCTTTCATATCTATTATATTATAAATCTTTGTTGAACTTTAGAACAAATCTAAAACCCAATTTCATTCATTTAAAAATGTAACTATACAATATTTAATCAATGCTTGTGGCTTTTGATAAATGTTTATAGTGTTTCCATTCAAATATTTTTCTTGATATGTTATTTTTTTTTGTAAATAAAAAAGGGCAATTCCTATTATAACTTATCACATACAAAAAAGAACGTGTCGCTAGGTTGCCAACTGTTCCTCCGAATTAGCGAAAACCGAGACAGTTGGCAGCCTGTGATGTCCAAGTCTGAAAAAGGCAGTCCGTCATCTGCCCTGCCAAGAGGAAACCAGGGCAGGTGGCAGCCTATAGTCTTTACATCAAACAGTGAAACTAGAAGTAAAACTAGATTGGACTTAGAACTGAACATAGGACCAGAGTTAAGACTGACATCTAAGCAAGAGATTGTACACCAGAACCAGAAAGAGTTCGAAGCCATGTAATTACCCGTTAGCATCAGAAGTTGTGTTGCTGGGATCTCCATTGTGCGGCCCGTTCCGAGTCTGTAGGACAAAAGGCCTTGCACACGTTGGACATTTTTGTCCAGCTGGTGCATTGGAAAATGCCTCATACAACATATCGATGTGTTGGTGCATGAGTGTGTCATGGTGGATCTGATATGCCATCTGACTCCGCAGATCGAACACTAACTTCAATTGTTCTGGGTGGAAGAAGGGTGGGGGGGAACGCCATGGTTCCGGGACAATCGAGATAGGAGGTGGTGTAAGGACCTTGCCACTCTCCATCGTCGTGCCACCCAGACCCTCCACAACCTCGCCTGTAACAACCTGTGCTCCATCATGTGTTCCATCCCTATGCTCCGTCCTTGCGTGCCATCCCTGTGCGTCTTCCTCCTTCCCGAGGTCATCGTCCTTCGCTCCAGGGTTGGATAATTCATTGTCTCCTGGAAGCAAGGTGTCCTGAGTGTCAAGGTGGAGGAATTCCTCCTCCACGATGCATATGTGAACCTCCTCTGCCTCCTCCATGGTGCTGGTGCAGTGACGAACCTTAGTGGTTGGTGTAGTGGCTTTTGCTGAAAAATTACTTGGGGGTTGCCATTCTCTGGCACGGTGAAGAGAAGGGACTCCAGAGGGATCTGTAAGGGTTCCTTTGGGATCACTTCCTCCACGTAAGCCATTGGAGGCGACCTGTCCTTCACTCTGTTGCGTGCAACCTGAGTGCGGGCTATGGAGAGTGCCCTCTCTAACAACTGCCTCCTCCTCTGTTGCGCGGCAAAACTATGCTAGGCAGGGCCACAACGCGGCATGCCTCTCTCCCTTGGCATCAAGGAAGTGATGCATATAGCTAGCATGCAAAAGGTTCTGCAATAGTTGCACCAGAACACTGAGTTGCTTGCCTGGTGCAGGTCGAAGGTGAAATGGTGTAGGTTGGTGCATTGCTGGATAATAGCGTAGAGGAGTGACATGACTACTCCCATTAACGTCCTCCACCCATTGAATTCCATTGCCGTCGATCTGCTCACACGAGGGAGCCGTCCTTCGGCTCTTGACAGGCAGTAATGGCGAGCTCCCATAATTAATGGAGAGGGGATGAGAGCCAGCCTGCCATATTTATGGCTGGGCTCGGGCCTGTGTTATGTGGCCACTGTGTGCTACGTGGCACCCCATTCGGTGTTTGATATGTTATTTTTTAATATCATTACAAGCCAATAATTAATTATGTTTCAAATTAGGGGAATTTTGAGATAAAAAATGTGCTATCAAAATTAACTTTAAAAGAACCAATAGGATTCAAGATGATGATGTCAACCATAAGAAAAAACATGTTTCTTCAAAAAACACATTTTTTTTTCCAGTATAATATACACATTTTTCTTGTATTTCAAGTTTTTCTCACTGTAGGTCTATCAAAAGTATGCAGAGTGGGTATTTGATGGATGCAAAATTTAATTCTGCATCTAGCAAGTGCTTACAATCGAAATTTGAGTAAACGTATAAAGAGATAAGTCGTAATTTTGATTAAAAAAATAGTTTTCTTTCTTTCCTTTGAAAACTCATGACTCTTATTTTGTGATTTTAACTATTATTTTATTATTTTCCTTTGGGAACCCATTTTAAAACTCAAATTTCCCTTAATGAAATCCAACATTTTCATTGATAAGAACATGATTACACATATTTTCTTTTGTCCAACATGTAAGATATATGCTTTCAATATCACTCATAAATGGATCACTATTGGAGTTACATATATTATGTTTGTATATGTAACATAAATAAACAAGAGCTGCATGGCAGCTTAGTCCCTGCTAAGTAAATTTGGAAATGAAGATGATAATTAACACCCTATAATTATTCGACATAGACTCACAAGGGATGGAGAAAGCCTTATTTCTCCATGATGACACATAGTTTATAGATTTGTCATAACCAAACAAAATATCTTACCATGATTTTACTTTAATGTAGCTGCCATATAGTTTTGGGATTAACCTGAATTTCCTTCTAGTTAAGCTAAGCAAGCCAAATGCAAATATTATTTAAAAAAAATTAAAAAAATAAACATTTTATAATATATATTTTACTATCTTAACATATATATATATTATAAAATATAATATACATTTTAATATTTTGTGTTAACATATATAAAATATAAAATATTATAATATATATTTTAATGGGTTAACATATATATTATAAAATATATAATATATATTTTAATTTATATAATATTTTAATATGTTGTGACATGACACATCCAAAACATTAATGGGTTTATTTTAATTTATATAATATTTTAATATTTTGTGACAAAACATCAACATCACTATTCATTTCTTCTTTTATATTGGGAAATGTAAATTTTAAAAAATATTTTTATTGTGGTGGTGTAATAAGTGCTATATATGTTGTACAACCAATTAGAATTTATTGATTATGAAATTAATTTTAAATATTGAATTAGGTGAAGGCAACAATAAGACTTGAAATATATTAACCAATTAGAGATGATAAAAATAAATATTTTTACTATATCAAAATATATATATTTAGTTTCTTAAGTTAAACATTACATTTTACAAACAAATTTAAAATATAAAGCAATTTAATGTCAAATCAATAGCAAACTCATTGCTATAGTCGTGGTTTGGCAAGGACTAATAAGAGTTGTATTAACTTGTATATAATCAAAATTTATTCCTAACTTTAAACACTAAACAATACATTTTATATCTCTTACCAATAAAGTTGTTTCCTTGAATTTGCTTTACCTTAAAAATTGATAACACTAATTTTGCTTGTGCCCTAAATGAAAACCACAAATCTCCAAAATGGTGATGTTGTGACATTTAGGAATCCCATAACCATTTTTTTGAATGCTTGATGAGTATTAGACTTGTAATCATAACTAATGTTTTTGATATTGTAAACATGATGGATATTGTAATAACTAGGGAATACTCTCTTTTAGGAACAATATTTGCAATGTTTTTACAACCTTCTAATATTACTTGATATTCCACAATGTAGATCCCAATCCAAATGTAATGATCTAGGGTATCATTAGGTTGAACATTTTCAATATGTTGTTTTCTTTGTCTTTCAAACTTTGCTTTTTGAATATAACTTTTAAAGGTCTTTGATACTCCATCAATTTTCTATTCTGAAATCTTTTTATGAAACACACTCACAATTTGTTTTATTTTGTTTTTAATTTTATCATTTATTTATTTTTATCATTTAATTTTTTTGTGAAACACATTTCCCAGGGAAACCCATTGGGCACTTCCCCTCATTATGAGGATGGAACCTAGGGTAAACCAAATTCTGCAAAAGTTCAAGGTGTTGTCAACAATATACTAATTTAAGAGCTTGAGATGTCACTCACGAGAATTGAATATGGTTGGGAGGAGAATAGTTCCTCTCACAATCACCCAATCTAGACACAATTGACTTAAATGTTTTTGGAATATATATCCTGGGAAAGCCCTAGGCACTTTCCCTCATTCTGATTATGATACCTAGGGTAAATCGGATTCTCTAGGGCTTAAGGTTGTATCAACATGTGCAAACAAGAATAACAATAATTCCTCCCAACTACCCAAGCTAGGCCCAATTGACTTGAAAATTTTGGAATATATATCTCAAGAAACCCTCGGGCACTTCCCTTCATTCCAAGGATGATACCCAAGGTAAAACCAAATTCTTCAAGGCTTAAGATCGTATCAACATGTTACTAGAAAAATAGAACCAGAGTAGGGAGAATAACAATCATTCCTCCGAACCACCCATGCTAGACCCAATTGATATATATATATATATAAACAAAAAAATCCCTACAAATGAATAACATAATATAAGAAATCAATAAAACTTTTTGAATGCAACAAAAAATTGTCTTTGAGCTATTGTAGAGTTCGAGTCTGGATAGTAGTATCTAACATCATCCCAACTCTATTCATTCTTGTATTTTCATATTAACTTCGTGGCTAAATAAATATAATAATTAATGTTATAATGGCATCTACAACAAAATAATTAATATGTTAAATTGAAAAATAAATTTCATAAACTTAACATTAAAAAAAAAGACATTCTTGTATTTTCATATTAACCTCGTGGCTAAATAAATATAATAAATAATGTTATAATGACATCTACAACAAAATAATTAATACGTTAAATTGAAAAAATAAATTTCATAAACTTAACATCCAAAAAAAAGACATTGTTTACAAATAACGACACAAAGCAACATGCAATCCAAGAAGGGAATAGACACAGAGCCAAGACAAGTCCTCACTCGGACATAACATTGCTAGTGTGCAACACAATCATGGAACTACTTGCCATTCTCTTTCATTGTGAAATTGGAGGCATGATTACGAGCCTATCGATGTTTGGAAGATGCCCACACAAGAATCACTTCTATAGAGCTCCCATTGAAACCAGGTGTTAGCGTCGGAAGTCACCCCTGGATTGCAGCAGGAGCAGAGCCCGACGCCCATCAGTTTATGTCACAATTTTGCTTAATGGGGTGATCAAATGGAGGTTAACTCAAACGATGTGGTTCCAACTCCGAAACTAGGCCAGACATGCAAGGGCAAGTGAGGTCTTAGATAACTTCAGACATCGAGTTGTAGTAAGGGTGAGTAGGGGGAAGACTTATATCAGAGAGGTGCAAAGGTCTGTCGTAAACATCAGGTTTCTAATAGACTGTAGAAGAAGGCATCTAAATGCGAGATCTTCTTACATTCAAACACAGAAAACCAGAGAAAACAACAATGCCACAATAAATCCTTTATCACAACATAATTGCCATAATTCGTGCGAATCAGTCGATCACGAACTCTCTTAGCATAAGATGAAAACCAGATGGAGTGAGAAGACTGTCTGTCATTAAACAAGAAATCTTACATAGCAATACATAACCAGAGAACTAGAGTCTATGTTAAGACTTTACAATCGAGAGCTTCGCTCTACCATCGATACCTTCAAAAATGCAAAAACTGAGAATATATACTTGGGCAAGTTTGCCCAACAAAGGCGCGCTCGCCCTCCAAGGCGTAGCGTCTCTTCAATCAATCTTCGGGTGGAAGTCCTTCGTCAGACGTCTCCTTAACTTCGCATGACCTTTGCAGGGGAAGAGTAGCTGAGCTAGTAAATGCTGAGCTTGCGTGTGCAAACCTCATCCGGCTAGTCGAGAACCTGGCATGGCTTTTTGGAAAAATGGGTACACAGGACCCTCTCGAGCAATCCGCTTGCCAGACCCTCCATTCCTCGCATTTAATGGATGAGGAGAGGTTTCAACCACCCTTCCTCACCTTCATTTACTCCAAGCGAAAACCAGGACTGAGGTTGGATCAAATGGCAATTGGAGATCGCGGTAATTCCTTCTGTGAACATACACGATGCCTTCGACCCTTCCTGAGCAGCTCTTTTCTTTCACAAATAACCACGGGCCGTGACCACGTGCTTACCCCAAGGCGCCCTCGGCGTTCGCGAATGGGAAGGAGATAATCCTTGCTCCCTGAAATCGCGATGAGCGAAACACCGAGGCGGCTTAATCTGGCGCCATGCGCCCCTCTAGATCTGACGGTCCTAAATTCACTTTGGTGATGTTGTGGGTCCGGGTCCTGGACATTCCCGACACCTCGCACATCGGGAATACGACGATGCTGGACCCTGCTTATCATAGCTGCGATGGGCGAAAAGGCGAGGAGCCTAATCGTGCGCCAGGTGTCCGCTTCAAATGGACAGTTGAGACTGCCCCCTGATACTGTGGGCCCAACTTTAAAAGTTCTTTGCCTTTCGCGATCGCGAGTTCGTGGGTTAAAGACCCTCGACTTCCTTTTCTAAACTCTCGATCCCCGAGATGGCGATACGGGTCAAGCCCCCTTTCTGGTCAGCGCTCTCTGCATGTAACTGTTGGCTGGAGCCCAAGTACTAGTGCCTCTCGCTACGCGTGACCTCGCGAGTTGGAGTATCAGACTTTGGCATTCTCCCTTCGCGAAGTCCCAAGACGCGATGGTCAACGACGATTGACCTCTGGACACTTTTGTAACTCGGACTCTCGTGTAACAAAAGCGATATGATCCACCCTTCGAACTCACGTACCCCGAGCTCGAGAAATAACACTGCGCTTGAACTGCTTGCGATCAATGGCCCTCGTAACTTCGCGAGTGCCTCCCGAAGGATTCCGACCGTTGATTTCCTTAAAACTTTTAGCGCTATACTTGACGAGACTCGGTTAATCTGCAATTACCCATCAATCGTTGTTCTGCTCTGTCGCTGAAGAATGAAATACCCGCTCGCTTGATTTTAAGTCCGAAAATGACTTCTTCTGTGTGCTGCGCTTGGGCGCTTCTCGTGCAACCTGTAGATCCAGATATCCCTATGCCGAAGACAAGTAATGTTGCTAACATCAGGCTCCATGGGGGATAGAGTCGTCCCTGTGATGCTCTTAGGACTCATTTTGCAGTTCCAGTGCCTTGCTGTTGGGCTATGGAGTCATTTACTAAGCCGAAACAATAAAAGTAAAAACAAAGAACATAAAGGAAAATATTTACAACATAGGAGCCATTGAAGGCTCAGACAAAACATTTTTTAATAAAATGCCCATTTACTGGGCTGCTGAAAACTTCTTCGCCTTCCAAATCTTGTAGCCGATATGTGTTATTTGAGAAGACTTCAGAGATTTTGAAAGGCCCAATCCACAGAGCTTCAAATTTGTCGTGTTTTCCCTTATCTTGCTTAGGAGCGTCCCATTTCAGCACCAGGTCTCCTATTTGGAACTCCTCCTTGTTGGCTTTCTTATCAAAAACCAGCTTGATCCTCTGCTGATGGTCCTGAACTTTGATCATCACCTACTCTCTGACCTGCTGGACTTCTACTAGTTAATGAATCCTTCTGACCATGTCATTAGGCTCTTCTTGATAATCCTGGAAGAATTTTGCTACGGGAATGGCCAGCTGAGAAGGGAAGACAACTTCTGCTCCGTATACTAACTGGAAAGGGGAGGTGCCTATAGATCTTTTTGTAGTCACCCGATCAACCCATAGAGCGAATTCCAACTTTGAATTCCAAGCCTTTTTGTTGTCCTCCAATAATCTTTTGATGATCCTTATGAGACTTTTATTGGAGGATTCTGCTAAACCATTTCCCTGGGGATAGTACGGAGTGGAGTGAATCAGCTTGATTCCGAATTGCTCACAGA
>SNQJ01S0053653.1:0-19628 GCA_010110895.2 Picea sitchensis
GAGGAGGAGGAGGAGGAAATTGGAGGAATGTTTTTTTTTGGAGAAATCTCACAGGGCACTATTGTTGATAGGAATTTTGGGCTCGGGAGCCAGGAAAATGCAAGGATTCCTAGAGCTAGGGAGATGGAGAAGTTGTTCCTAGTTGGCTGAGAGGTTAATATTCAGTTGGGCAGTTTAGGCAAGGTCCAGGACAAAAGAACCAGGGACAAAATCAACCAACCTGCAGGTAGAGGTAAGTATTTTATTATGATGATGTTGGGATTTTGTTGAGGTATTTATTTCATTATCTTGTTTATCAGTTTACTCCTGGTGTAAAGAAAAACCATGAAGAAAACAATAAATTAAATTGCAGATTATTTCAGTAGCAAATAACAAAGTAGATATTTATTTATTATTGAGGCCCTGAAAGAAGTGGGTGTTACATATGGTATCAAAGCCCGGTTTCAAAACTGAAACCTAGGGATTAAAGAAACACTTAGCTTTGCAAACGAGTCCCTAAGATAACATGTAACCCACAACCTAGAAACCATTATTTACAACGATAAAATCCCTAAGGAACCCCAAATTATGAAGCCCTAGAAAAGCCCTAATATGAAGATTTGGATACCAATTGATCTGGATTTATAAAGGCTAACTGGCAGTGTTGGGATTATAGAAGTGAAACTATTTGCATTCACTTCAAGTCTTACTACTGCACTCTTGTACCCATTATGTCCTTTTTATCCATTTCTTTAGTGTCTACATTCAATATAATCTGCGAGACTAACAAGGGAGTTAAGTGAATGTAGCTTGTGTTAAATTATTGTAAATGAGGAGATTCATGAACATTTAAATAGTTTACTATCTTTTATGAAATGAATGGTCTTGTTGATTGGATTGGACACATACAAGAATTACTTTAGGTGTGATAATTATTTTCATTAGTACATGTATGAGTCATGTATGTGCTAGCTACATATGTATGCCTTGCACATGTATACTAGTATGTATAAGTGTTTTAAATTGATGATATTGATTATTTGTTGTGGATGTATGAATGATGTGTCGTTACTCTTGTATTGTAAATTATTCTAACTTCGGGATGAATTTTCTTGAAGGGTGGGTGTATGTAACAACCCAAATTGATTAATTTTATCATAGTTTTTAATTTAAATTTAATTAATTATTAAAATATACTAATGAGTCTTTTATTATTTTATTATTAAAATGTGGGTGAAGTAATTAATGGGGGGATAAGGTTGTTGGGAATTAATGAGGGGGATTTGAGAGAGGAGGATAAGAAAGAAGGGGAGGACTTGGAAGAGGGATACTATTTTATGTTTGAGGATTTCTGAATTTCTAAGAGGGAGAGGAGGAGGAGGAGGAAATTGGAGGAATGTTTTTTTTTGAGAAATCTCACAGGGCACTATTGTTGATAGGAATTTTGGGCTCGGGAGCTAGGAAACCGCAAGGATTCCTGTAGCTAGGGAGCCGGAGAGGTTGTTCCTAGTTGGTTGGGAGGTTAATATTCAGTTGGGCAGTTTGGGCAAGGTCCGAGACAAAAGAACAGGGACAAAATCAACCAACCTGCAGGTAGAGGTAAGTATTTTATTATGATGATGTTGGGATTTTGTTGAGGTATTTATTTCATTATCTTGTTTATCAGTTTACTCCTGATGTAAAGAAAAACCATGAAGAAAACAATAAATTAAATTGCAGATTATTTCAATAGCAAATAACAAAGTAGATATTTATTTATTATTGAGGCTCTGAAAGAAGTGGACGTTACATATGGTATCAGAGCCCGATTTCAAAACTGAAACCTAGGGATTGAAGAACCACTTAGCTTTCCAAATGAGTCCCTAAGATAACATGTAACCCACAACCTAGAAACCATTATTTACAATGATAAAATCCCCAAGGAACCCCGAATTATGAAACCCTAGAAAATCCCTAATATGAAGATTTGGATACCAATTGATCTGGATTTATAAAGGCTAACCGATAGTGTTGGGATTGCAGAAGTGAAACTCTTTGCATTCACCAAAAGTCTTACTACTGCACTCTTGTACCCATTATGTCCTTTTTATCCATGTCTTTAGTGTCTACATTCAATATAATCTGCAAGACTAGCAAGGGAGTTAAGTGAATGTAGCTTGTGCTAAATTATTGTAAATGAGGAGATTCATGAACATTTAAATAGTTTACTATCTTTTATGAAATGAATGGTCTTATTGATTGGATTGGACACATACAAGAATTACTTTAGGTGTGATAATTATTTTCATTAGTACATCTACGAGTCATGTATGTGTTAGCTACACATGTATTCCTTGCACATGTACACTAGTATGTATAAGTGTTTTAAATTGATGATATTGATTATTTGTTGCGGATGTATGAATCATGTGTCGTTACTCTTGTATTGTAAATTACTCTAACTTCGGGACGAAGTTTCTTGAAGGGTGGGTGTATGTAACAACCCAAATTGATTAATTTTATCATAGTTTTTAATTTAAATTTAATTAATTATTAAAATATATTAATGAGTCTTTTATTATTTTATTATTAAAAGGTGGGTGAAGTAATTAATGGGGGGATAAGGTTTTGGGGAATTAATGAGGGGGTTTGAGAGGGGAGGATAAGAAAGAAGGGGAGGACTTGGAAGAGAGATATTATTTTATGTTTGAGGATTTCTGAATTTCTAAGAGGGAGAGGAGGAGGAGGAGGAGGAAATTGGAGGAATGTTTTTTTTGGAGAAATCTCACAGGGCACTGCTGTTGCTAGGAATTTTGGGCTTGGGGGCCAAGAAACCATAAGGATTCCTGGAGATAGGGAGTCAGAGAGGTTGTTCCTAGTTGGTTGGGAGGTTAATATTCAGTTGGGCAGTTTGGGCAAGGTCCAGGACAAGAGAACCAAGGACAAAATCAACCAACCTATAGGTAGAGGTAAGTATTTTATTATGATGATGTCGTGATTTTGTTGAGGTATTTATTTAATTATTTTTTTTATCAGTTTACTCCTGGTATAAAGAAAAACCAAAGAATATCCATGAAAGAAAACAATAAATTAAATTGCAGATTATTTTTGTAGCAAATAACAAAGTATATATTTATTTATTATTGAGGCCCTGAAATAAGTGGGCATTACAATACATCTTGTGTTGAATTGTGTGGATGGTGTGTATATTTACCTATTCTTTCGTTTTTGTATTCAATTATTTTCATAGATCCGAACAATAAGATCGTAATAATTAATGTGGGATCTAAGGAAATAAATTGCATAATATAATATTTCAGAATATTATAAGATCTATTGTGATGAATTGTCCCAATGCAATATCCATGACAGTTTATAGATGAGAATTGATTGTTATTGCTAATAGGTTGTTGAATAAGGTAGTGAACACTCAAGTAGACTTACTTGAGATCACTAAATAAAAGGATGTTGCTCTTACTATTGTTCCTTCTTGATAATTGTTTGTCTAGATTATGTTAGACGTAATGTTGAGGACATGCAATGGATGTTGTAGTGTACCTATTCACTACCCAGGTTCACCCTAACCTCTCGGTTCACCATTCATTACATGGATTTAAAAACAAATGCATTTAACCAGGATTAAACACACTTAATTCGCAGAGTAAAATATATAAGTTACTATTACCATTAACAAACCATAACATGCAACAATATTTCATTTGCAAGAGCATGATACAAAAGCAGATGCAGTTATGCTCAAATGTGTTAAAACATAATTCATATATACTTATCTTTTATGTATGAAATCCACCCAACCAAGTCTTGGGAGCCTTCCACGAACCTCCCGATGTAGACCACCTTGTTCAGCCAGGCTCCAGCGGTAGGTCACCCAGAGCTGGGACCGAGCTCCACACAAAGGCAAGGAATCCTAGACTTCGAGGCTAAAGGTTGGGGGAGACAACACATACACACTCCCAGCAGGAAGGAAACTCTCGGAATCTGCCTCCTTTGCAGACCTCATCTCCCCCACATGCTTTGTTCCCGCAGGAAGTGCACCTTCTCTTGTCCACCCGGATAGTCCTTGGTGCCAGGTCTCCCACTTACAGCAGGTTCACGAGGAGCAGAATGGGGACCGGAATTCTCAGGGCTCTATGGCGACTCGGGGACCTCTGAGGGAGTTCTCTTCTCCCTCTGCGCACTCCCTCACACGGAGGAGTGGCCTTGCAATTAACTCAAGCCTCTCGCAGTCCAGCACTACATAGTCACATCAATCCACGGGAAAACACGGACAATGCTTCCCACAAAGGTTCGGCTGTCACAGGATAATCTTGCGGGATGGTTTGAACTTAGACTTCCTTGCAGGCTGGCTCAATTTTCCAGAACACAGAGATTCTTCCACTCAAGTTTAACGAGTGGGTTCCGGAAATGCATTGTCAGGTTGGCTAGAACAAGCAGACTCTTAGTTGTGGGCCAGGGGTAATACAGTTTTCCTCAGACAAAACCCTGCGACTCACGGTTTGAGATGAACAGGTATCCAGCGGAAGTGGTACGGTTCCACGCATAGAGTTCGGTTGAGAATGGGCCGAGCCCATTCATTTCGATTGAGGAGTTTTATTTGCATGCACCGAGGTTGACTTGTCACCACAGGGCTTTTATCATCCCATCCGTACACCTTCCTCCACCACTTGGGAACTCACGGTCCCTTCAAAGGACTTAGGATAAAATAATGTGCTCATGGATTTTTAGGAAATAATAGAAATATTATTCCTGGCCTAAGCCCCTAGGCTTATCCCTAGGCTCCTTACTGTGCTTTTCCCACCTTTTGGCCCTAGTTCCTTGCTATACATTGGGCTAGCTCAATCCCCCATCACTCATTCAACCATTGGTGGGGTCTGCACTGGCGGTATTTATATTTTTATTGGTATTTGCATACATATAATTACATCCTTGGGCTCCACAGCCTTGACTGACTCCAGCCTAACAAAACTCATAAACCCTCAACATTTCAAAACAGCTCCTGACCTATAGACCATATTACAATTCTTTGCATATAACATGATCTGCAGCGAGAACACGGCCTTAGGACACTACAATTCCCCTCCCTTATTTTTGCATCACCGGTGCAACCTGCTTACCTAGCGTGTCCTTCAAAATTTTACCAAGATCGAGATTTTCTGCCATAATATCTGCGTACTCCCATGTCACGTCTCGGGACCGTACCAGGTCCATTGGACCTTTACTAGTCCTATTTCTTGATTCCATAGTAGCCTGAATTTTTGTTCCAATATGCACACCAGATTGACTCGAAAGTCGCATTGTTGTTTCACCTGAATCACATTCAATCGATAACATGAGTTAGCATGGTACATATTTCTTAAGCAATGAAACATAGAAAAAATTATGAATAGTCGCAGATGCGGAATTGATATTTTAGCATGTATGCAATGGGCGGAATCCTTTCTAGGATCTCAAAATGGCCAACCACAAAATCACTAGCATAACTTAGCGCAACTTCCCAATTCGGGGAACTCTGTTAGCACTGCTTCGGGGAAAACATGGTCACCCACTTTGAATTTCTTATGGGTTCTGTTACTCGGTAGTAACTTTTCACGTCTTGGGCGACTTTCAAATTCTGTTTGATTTTGATCGGTGATGTTACATCTCCTTAGTGGATTCGGGTCCAACAACTTCTCTGTCGGTGGATTATCCGGCTCAACGGTGTGTTGCACTCCCTTCCATGAAGTGCTTGAATGGGAAACAAATCTTGATTCATGGTACCCATTATTGTAGGCAAATTCTACCTGCAAATGCGGGTAGTCTTCCCACCTTGATGGTTTATCCATCACATACATTCTCGGCCATATCTTCTATTTTCGTTTTACCCTCGTACGTCATCGGGACTGGGATGAATATCTTTGTCTTGAAGTTGATTCATTAAGATCCTTGGAAACGGTCCTCTCCGGAAGTCGAGAGTGAATTTGGTCCCTAATTGTCTTAGGAATTCCTTTCAAGCATGCAACTTCTTTTAAAGATATCAACAACATCTGTTTGCTCTGTGGGTGGTTTCAATGGAATAAAATGGGAAACTTTAGTAGCTTGTCCACCACCACCATGATTAGATCATCTTTGCTTACTTGTTCTAGGCAATCCATTGATAAAATCCATAGTTATCACCTCCCACTTCCACTTTCGGGGAATAGGTAAGAAATTTTGCAACAACCACAGATTATGCATTAACCGACCTTGACCTGGCATTATTCAATACATGTCTGGCGATGTATTGAGAAATTTCCTTCTTCATACCGGGGCCAAAATAATGGCTTTTGGCGCTGCCCGCGGTCTTTTGGTATCGAGGATGACCGGTATAAGTCACATTATGCATTTCTTTTAGAATTTCGAACTTCATTTCTCAGACATTGGGTACGCACACTTTCTGTTTTTATGCAGTAGACCATCGATTTTTCAAGGCATAGCCTTTCCGATTCGTGGACCTTCTAGCTGCTTGTAGCTTTGCTACAAGATTTCATTACTACAAGTCAACACTTGCAGCTTCAAGAACTCTGTCTTTAATCTCAGTTATGCACATGCTAATGGCTGTAGCAAGCAATTCATGCACTTTTCGTCTTGAGGTGCATCAGCTTTACTGTATTGTCAGCTGCTTTGATATGCCGATATCAAAGTCATATTCGCACCTAAAAATTCCGATATCTAATTTATGCGGAATTTAAGGTTCAGGCTGGTCGAACAAATCTTCAATGTTGTTGTGGTCTGTTCTTAATTTTAATTTCTTGCCCATGAGGTAATGTACATTTCCTCAATGCATGAACTGCTTGCTGCCAGCTCTAAATCATGGTGGCATAGTTCTTTTCATGCTCTTTCAATTTTATGGAATCATAATATATTACAAACCCATTCTGGTTGAGTACTCCTCCTAGTCCTTCCTTGCGAGCATCAGCGTAAACCAAGAATTATCTTTCAGGGTCTATAATATTTAGAACATGGGCATTAGTCAAAAGATATTTCAATTGTTGGAAGCTATCCTCATATTGTTCTGTCCACTGGAACTTCTTGTCCTTCCTTTGCAAAGAAG
Organism: Picea sitchensis; assembly: GCA_010110895.2. Taxonomy (NCBI): domain Eukaryota; kingdom Viridiplantae; phylum Streptophyta; class Pinopsida; order Pinales; family Pinaceae; genus Picea; species Picea sitchensis. The sequence goes on from SNQJ01S0053653.1 coordinate 7,049, forward strand.
TGATAGCATAAGCTATCCTAGAAAACCCAGCTATGAACCTCCTATAATAACACGCTTGAGCCCATAGGGATCTAACCCATTTACATTTCTTGAATTAAGCCCACTCTTGAATAGCCTTTACCTTCTCAGGATCCAAAACAATCCCTTCCTCAGAAATGTCGAGATAATGGATTTGCTTTTGGTAAAATGAGCGCTTGCTCAATTTTGCATACAACCGGGTATTTCTCTCAACACCTGCGGCACCATTCTAAGATGTTTCATGTTCTTCCTCGTCTTGGAATACACCAAGATGCTCGTCCAAAGAAGACTATATGACAAAGCTTGTCAAGGTAATCTTTGAACCCTCCATTCATCAAGCACATGAAGGCCAGCCAGTGCGTTGGACCGATCAAATGGCACTCGATTGAATTCGTAATGGCCGTGCAGCGTTACGGCGGTCTTCGATGTCTTCATCTTATCCTCACTTGATGATTGGTCGAAGATCTGGCCCCGAAAATACCGCCATCCTTTAGCGATCAAAGATGGAGTCAATCCTTGGCAGAGGAGATATTTGTTCTTAGCGGTGACTTTATTCAAGCTGCCGAAGTCAATGCGAGCCTCAGGTCCCATCTCTTCTTCACAAAATGGGTGGGCTCCCCACGGTGACATTTTGGGACGAATATACCCTTTCTTTAACAACTCTTCAATGCCGGTTGCAACTCTTTTCGGCTCACGGTGTGCTCATCCTATAAGGAGCTTTCGGAACTGGAGCTGCTCCAGGGCATCAGATTTATTGAAAAATCAATGTCCCTCTTTGGAAGTAGTCGAGGGCACCTCTTGAAATACATCCTTAAATTCATTGAGAACTTTGTGAATTCTCAATTTGAGACCACATCTTGGAATACTTCTTCCATCCGAGCTGCAATTAATTGGCAGCCTTTCCTGTAGAACCTCTCCAGCTGCATTGCTAAGATTTCCCAAACAGTAACTGCCCTATGAATTCCTTGGAATGCTCTCTGATTTCCTTCCTCAACCAAGCAAGTAAATTCCTTATTAAAATAGTCTAGGAAAACATGATGCTTGTCCAACCAGTCCATCCCAATTAAGCAATCATGAAAGGAATGAGCACTAAATATGAATTGAACATTTTTAGTGCTCATTCCTTTCATGTTTACTGAACAGGACTTAACCAATTGGGTGACCTTCCGGCAGCAGTTCACATGGCTAGCGCACTAGCAGGGCTCCTCATGTTTGCTCTTTGGTAGATGCAAACTTTCTACCACTCTAGGATCTACATAACTATGACTAGCCCACAGATCAATCAAAATAACAAGTGAGTGCGGTTGGCGATCATACCTTCCACTTCAATCATCGCGATTAGATTACGCTTGCTTGTTGTCGAGGGTCGTGATCCTCGACATTCTAACTTCTCCATTTCCTTCATTGTTTCGTCTTGCTGAACAGTATGGACAATCCTTGCTTTATCTTTCCTATGAGGCGGTCTACCGTACCTATGATTCCATTTACAGCCACAACACTCCATGGTTGGAGGACTTGTCGTCTGTTCACTCCCTTAAGCTTTCCTAGGCTCTTTAAAAGGCAATCCCCAATGACTATTCACGAAAAGGAAGGCTTGCTTCCCATACGCCTCTGTTCTTTCTTAAGCCTCTTACGGATTTATCCCAAGTCTTGAAGATGGAAACTTTTCCTTTTGTTGTTCATATAGACATTTCGCCCTTCTTATGGTTTTCTTCCATGGTCTTGGGATCATCATATTGAATCTTGTCCCTTGTAGGTGGCAATCCCTTTCGGGTACCTCTGAATTTTTAATAGCCTGCATTTGATGAGCGGAACATGCTTGATGGTTCTAGGAAAATTTCGTTCATACTCATCAATGGTCATTTTGAGTTTGAGTTGAAGAACTCCTTCATCTTTCTATCATGGTACCTTTTTGTTAGGTATTTCTTCTTGAAATACTTCTTGAATTCCCTTCAAGTGACCTCTTTCTCTTTGATGTCTTTGCACAAACTGATCCCACCACATAGATGCCTTTCCTTTACCGGTTGGTACATTGCAGATTCTTCCTTACGCATGGCAGAATAATTATATGAGTTGGAATTATTTCTTCATGCCAAGCAACATGTCTCAGTATCCTCCTCCTTCTTATGCTCCCCATCAAATGTTGGAGGTTTAATTTTGTTCATCTCTCCTTTCAATTCCTCCCTTCTAGATTTTTGATGTTTTTTGGTAGGTGATGGGTTTGAACTGTTGTGTGTCTTACTTTCAGAACGTCTTTGGGAGCGACGGCGATGTCGGCTACCACTCCTCGACCTGCTTCTTTCCCCATGAGTTCTGCGACTCTCCGTTAAAATTACTTGAGTTTCTTCCTTTCTCAAGTTTCTTCTACTCTATTCTTTCCGGAGACTCACCTTGAATCTGCAGTTTAATTTCCCTTACCCGATCTCGGCTTTCATGAGCTTTTGACTATCGGCTCGGCGAGCTCATTAGCCTCTCTTTGTAACCTTTCAATGATTTTCATCACATACCCTTCCTTATCGGCTGTTTTTCCATGCCATTAGGTGCGATCGATAGAGCTCAGCAGTTAACATCTTTTCCTTCTTGATGGTCTTCCATTTCAGGGAGAATTAGCATTCTTCCCCTCTATGCTTGGCGTCGATTGTGGGTTTGGCCTGCATTTGTGTCCGAGACACACCTTTGTGCAATCCAATTCGGTGTCGGAGCCGATACTTCTTGAATATCCCACAATATTCATAATTGATATGAACAAGAATGAAAGTTATTTAGGCTTCACAAGTTTTAGAGTTTTGTTTTGGCTTGGTGGCTTTTAGTTGTCCAAACTTTTAATTCGGTTATTTGAACTTCTTTGTTTCGGAGTTTTGCAACTTCTGACGTCGAGGTTTACTATTTTCTCGGATTTCCGATCTCCGATTAGCCTGTTTACGTGCTAGCCTTACTGGGCCTAGCCCTTGACTCATATGACCATGAGCCAAGGCCGTGGTCATTTCCCTCGATGTCTCTCTATACTCGAGGACTTTAGGCTCTGTGCGCCAACAGGCGCATGTCCTCTCAACTCCCGATTCTCCGATCTCGATATGCCTTAGCTCTTTGAACAAGCCTTAGCCGATGTGACAGTTGTCTCATGACCCAGGCCTCATCCCTTATCGAGTTTCGGGGTTTTACCTAAATGTCATCATAAGCGGCAGCGGTAGGGAATCGATTTCCCGATTTCCGATGGGCTCCGATCGTCACTAGCCCTCCAGCTCCTAATCCTCACCAGCACAACCCTGCTACTCTTATTGTAATCAAGCCACACTCCTCGGGGTTTACATTGTTCCAACGTCATGCTCCCTATGCTCAGGATCTCGATGGAATTTGATGGTGACATCAATGATCACTTCCTCACAATGGCTATAAAGCGCCACTGTCCTCTTAACAGGTGGGTGTGGCCCCAGCATCTAAATATGGCCAGAATTTCGCGTGTCGCGATTTTCCCATGCTCGAAAAATTTGCCTTCGAATTCTCCGATAACCCGATGCCTCTTGCTTTAACCCTTCGCGTTTAAGCCCAGGTCCATGTGTCCTATCTTGTGACCATAGTCAAACCTTTCATGCGGGGGTTTCGGCGTTGAAGTTTCTAGCATGGACTCCTTGTCCCAGACTCGATTTCCCGAATCCGTTCCGATGGATGAGTCTTCTATCGGGACTTCTCCTCTACCATGAGGACTTAAGTTCAGCGCAACCGTCGCTTCCGGACGGTTGGCCGGTTAATCTCGTAGAGGATTTGGCGACTCCGCAGCTCCTCGAGCTTAAACTCTGCATGCAATATCAAAGGGTTTTAAACCTCGTGCAAGTTATCCAGATCTGGCGGTTGCAGGGTTTGCCTTCCCTAGAACAGATCGTGATTCTCACACCATCGATTGTAGAAACACGTCTTCCCTACGGTCGTGAATACATACCGATTGCAATTTCGCGACATTGCTGCACCTCTGAGCTTATAAATGCGGTCGGCAACTACTTGACATGTTAAAACAAACCCACATCCGAAGTGGCATTTCAGGGCTGATTTCTCCCTCATTTTGGTCCAAAGGCAGCTCCCAACGGCCACATCTAGGCTCGATTAATGAAATATAGCTCTGATTCCAAATTGTAGTGTACCTATTCACTACCCAGGTTCATCCTAACCTCTCGGTTCACCATTCATTACATGGATTTAAAACAAATGCATTTAACCCGAGTTAAACACGCAATTGTGAGTAAAAATACTTATGATTCTTTGACCTTATTAACAAACCACCCAACATGCACAACAATATTTCATTTACGGTAGGAAAGCATGATACAAAGCGATGCAGTCATGCTCGAATGTATTTAAAACTATAATTGGATTACTTATCTTTTTATCTGCTGTAGAAATCACCAACCAAGTCGCGAGGCCTTCCACGAACCTCGACCTTAGACCACAGCGTTCGCCGGCTCTTGATGGAAGTCACCCCAGCTGGGACGAGCTCCACCAAGGCAAGAGGAATCTAGACTCAGGCTGAGGTCACGGGGAAGACAACACATACACACACTCAACGGAAGAAACTCTCGAGTCTCCCGCTCCTTGCTGGACCCTCATCCCCACGTACGGTTTGATGAGTGCACCTTCTGTCACCCAGGGCGGTCGCCGGTTTGATCTCCTTACAACGGGTTCTGAGGAGCAGACGGGACCCGAATTCTGGGCTCTATGGAAGCTGGGGATTTCTCTTTCCGGGTTCTCTTCTCCCTCTGCGCCTCCACTCACGGAGAGTGGCGCGCCATAAACTCACCTTGATCCGACCTTCGCGTAGTCACATCAATCCGCGGGAAAACACAGACAAGGCTTCCCCAAAGATTCGGCTGTCGCAGGATAATCTTACGGGATGGTTTGAATGAGACTTCACGCACGGGCTAGCTCAATTTTCCCGAACCAGAGTTCTTCCCTCGAGTTTAACCACGAAATTGAGGTTCAGGAAATGCATTGTCGGGTTGGCTAGAACAAACCCTGTGAACTCTTAAACGTGGGCGAGGTTAATACCACGGTTTTCTCGGACAAACACATCGGTTTGAGAGATGAGCTGGGGTATCGGCCGGTCACCGTGGGTTCGCATAGAGTTGATTCCGAGGAATGGGCGAGCCCATTCTTAGCTTCGATTCGGGGTTTTTATTTGCATGCAGGGGTTGACACTTGTCACCACGGGCTATCATCCCATCACACCTTCCTCCCACCACTTGAACTCCATGAGTGCCCTTCCAAAGGACTTAGGATAAAATAATGTGCACATAGATTCTTAGGAACAATAATAAAATATTATTCGGGCCCTAAGCCCCTAGGCTTAGCCCTAGGCTCACCTTTCGGCCCTTTTCCCCACCTTCCGATATAGTTCCTTACCCCTTCTTTGTGGACTCAATCCCCATCACTCATTCATGCCAGCCCTTTTCCCACCTTTTTAGCCCCTAGTTCCTTGCCCAATCTGTGGACGCTCAATCCCCCATCACTCACTCATCGTGGTCGGTCTGCACTGGCGGTATTTATATTTTATTAATTGACCTGCATACATATAATCACATCAACAGGCTCCTGGCCTTCAGCACTTAGGCTCCCTGGCCTAACAAAACTCATAAGCCTACAGCTTATTCAAAACTTGGCTCACCAGCCTATAGACCATATTTACAATTCTTTGCATATAACATGATCTGCAACGGGGCTCGGCCTTGGGGACACTATAGATGTTTTGGATGAGGTGTTAGTTCTTGGTCATTCATGGTTAAGTTATCTTCTTTGGTCTCTTGATGGAAATTGTTTTTGATTTGTTACAATCTACAAAATTTCGTTTTGTTGATATGATTTTAAGATATAGAGTTTATAGTTCTATTTATACTTTTCCCCTAGGAGATGGTTACATTTTCTTTTTTGTTTTGTTTCAGGAGATGGTTACATTTTCTTTTTTTGTTTTGTGCCCTTGGGCAATGCTAAATGTAATATTTCATCATTTCTACTTGAAACAAATGAATTATGGCTTTTTTTTCTAGGAAAAAATGTATTTAATCTGTATAATTCACAAATATTAAAATAAAAAATAAATAAAGCTAAATTGTTTAACATGTAGATTATGAAAGAGTGAAGGAGAAGTTTAAAATATTATTGGATGCTTAACTAAATTAACAAATACTTTTCGAGAATGTCCTTTAATTCACAAACTTATTTTAAAAGGGTAGGACTAAAAAAGGTCACAGTCTAAATGCTCTATGAATTGATTTTTTTAGAGGAGATCAATATAGTGGGAAGGGAAATTGATATTTTTTGGCTTGAAATTTAGCAAGAATTTTTTTGGATTGACGAAATTATAGATATCAAATGTTAACATTACACAATTTGGTTACATGAGGGGTATTAGAGGGTGCCAAATCCATTTGTACATTAAAAATAACAATTTCAATCTAAATTATAGTTTTGGTAATAATTACTTTTGGTGATAACAAACCAAATTATTTTTTTTAAATATAGAATGTTTAACCTTCTTAATTAAAAAACTAAAAACAAACATAACAAAAACCTTAATAACTCACAAAAATAAAAAAATATAATTATCTACCTTTGAATAAGAACTCAAAAAATAAAAAGTATAATTATCTACCTTTGAATTGAACTTTGCATCCAACTCATCAAATCATCAAAACATAGAGTTAGTTATATTAGTTATAACAAGTGCAACAGGCTGTGATATACTGCCTCCGAAGATAATAAAAGAAATTTTACTCAAATCTATGTAAACTTACCAAGTTTCATTTGCTTTTGAGGTTTTCCATTCCTCTTAGAGGGTGTGCGAGTGCTTTAGCCCGTTTCTATAATTAAAATACGTCATTTCAAAAAAAACTAAATTTATTTTGGCGCCCAACAATTCTATCATATGTTTCCATAAGTAGCTGGTTTTTTGAATAACATTTTTTAGTGTATAGTGGAGGTTTTGCGGGAAGCCTGCCACCAGATCCATTGGGTTTCTAACTCCGTAGCTATCAATTAACTTACCAAAAGAATTAAAAATGGTTTCATAACTACACATTTGGAAAAATAAGAAAGTAAAATAATAAAAAAAAGAGTCTTATTTCATAAGTTAATGGTAACTTACCAAAAGAATTAAAAATGGTTTCATAACTACACATTTAGAAAAATAAGAAAAAAAAAAAAAGAGTTTTGTTTCATAGTTCAATGGTAACTTACCAAAATAATTAAAAATGGTTTCATAACTACACATTTGGAAAAATAAGAACAGAAAATAAAAAAAAGAGTCTTATTTGTTATAAAATTATTTTATCAATAGAATTGTACCTTATAAGAAAGTGACACTCATATATAGTCATGTCAAAATTAATTTCAAACCTCGAATAAAGTGAAAGTTGCAATAACACTATCAATTTATTAACCAGTGAGAGGTCATAAAAATACCAATTTTGTTATATTAAAAAATAATTTATTTTTTATTTGTTATGTTCAACATTAAAATTTATACACATTTTTTAAGTCAACATAAAATTAATATGAAAGTCAATGCTAACTCATTACTATATACTACCTCTGTGCCTTCAACAATCTAATAATATTTATGATGTATTGTCTCTCAATTCTCGATCACTCAAACTTCGTCTAGAGGTGTCCTCTTCTTAAAATTCGATTATGCCTTTTTTTTTTAATAGGGTAGGATTTATAATTTTATCCTAATCTACGTATAAAGTTAAAACTATGCTTTAATATCCCCGGATGGGGTGTCAGTGACAGACAGATGGCGCAGGCAGCAACAAGGTGGGTGCCAACGAGGCACGGAGCCACGTGACGGGCCCGTGCCTCCGTCCGCCACCCTCCGGGATTATTAATGCAACTTAATGATGATGGGAAGGCGAGTTTACTGCCCTCGACCTTCGCGTTTTACTATGGCTCGGGTGATTGTATCCGCTGTAACTCTTTGTTGTCTTGGCTCCTGCTGCTGGTTAGCAAAGCTTCTCTCCCTACGTCCATGGCCGGATTTTGAGAGCGCTTACTGGTCCCTGGAGGCTCCCCGCCGCGGCCATCTCTGTGTGTACACGATGCCTAAGCATAAGCGTCGCCTGAGAGGGAAACCACGGCGGGGCTCTCCGTGGAAACCTCGACGACCCTCCTTTTTTTCGCGTAATGCTTCTCCCTCTACACCTAGCCATCACCTCCAGGAAGCAGAGCCTAGCCACATCCCCCCGACTCAGTCAACTGCAAGCTTTAACTCTCTGGACCTGATTCTCCGGTCGCCTTGCTCTTCACTGCCCTTACTCCTTGCTCCCACCGAGACGGATCAGCACCCCGTTCAACATTCGATTCTCCCTAGCTCTTCAGATGCAGCGCCACCACCTCCGAACCGGGACTCTGGAAGCTGTGGTACCCCCTCCGTGGATGCAGCTACGAGTGAGCTGGTAAAAGATAAACTGGCCAATCTTTATGGCCTCGTATTCGAGCTTCGACAGGGCGTTGAGGACCTGCAGTTTTGGCTACAGTCGTCGAATGAGAAGGCCACCCTCTTCCTCCAGCTCCTCTCCTCGCTGCATGAGGCCTTCCTTTCGACCCCGACAACCGCCACCTTCGAGAAGGCACCCGAAGCAGACATCGCCAGCGACGAGGCAAAGACGCATGCGACCTCGACACAGGCACAGAGCGTACCCACCTTGGCTGAAGATACAATTATGAAGGAGGCAACAGTTCCATCTCTGCAGGAAACTGGCAACACTACCGAGACCAGGCAAGACATGGCGAGGCACGACTGTGGAGTCAGGAAGAAGGAGGAGCACGAGGTGCGTTGGGGTGACGGGATGCCAATTGTGGAGGAGGAACCATGGACAGGCGACCTCAACGTCACTTGGCCAGGTTATGCGCCAACTGTCTAGTTTATGTTGGTTTAGAAATACTTGTTATATGTCTGTTGTTCCAGCTGGAGATCTACTTTGTCCTTAGACATTTTTCCGTATGCTTATTACTTTTTTTAAGTTGATTAGGTCGCTGACTGGGCTGGTTTCCCCTTTGTTGGGGCAGCCTGGAAGTCTCAGCAGACCAGATACTCTGTCTTGTAACACTCTTTTTGCCTATGGCAGGTTCCTGATATAATATAGTTCTTACTTAAAAAAAAAAAAACTATTCTTTAATACACTCATAATGTAAATGATAGTGCGCATATATAAAAAGTGACATCCACGTGTTTTAAAAAACATAGCATCCACATGGGCCCACAAGATTGTGTGAGAATGTTCACGCAAATAGGATAAATCTAATCAATTAGGTTTCTGTGGTGAGAGATTTGTTCAGAGCATGTCGAAAGAACCACAGTGACGTAGCTTTTGAGAGCTTGTCGACGTTTCGGATCCACAATAGGATCCATCTTCAGGATAGTTAGGGTTAAGTCTTTGGTGATTGCAACTTAACAAAAAAACAATTGGAAAGACAATGGGAGAGACCAAAAAGATACATAAGTGAAAAATCATGGTATTAAAGAAAAGTGAAAATTCATGCATCATTATTTCTTTAGAGTGAAAAGCGTGGGGTGGGGAAATAATAGAGAAAACATATTATGCTTTCTCTATTATTCTCTCACCCACCCTCATAAAGAATTAAAAGTGAAAAGTCATGGTATCATTATCTTTTTTAGAGTCATGGTAATTATGGTCCTTTCATTTTTCTTTATGTATCACTTTTATCCATATAAGATTTGAAAACGTGAAAAAGAGAAAAGAAGAGGAAGATGCTTTTCATTTCACTCATACATTGAATTTATCTTTAAAAAAAAAGGACGGTGTTATAGATTTTAGTGGTCATATAATTGGGTGAAGGGGTCCCTTGTCCAAAAAAACAAGGGGGTCTCATAGACCAATTTGGCGTCTAGCTTGACCATGACCTTAAATGTAGGGAAGGTGTTATAGATTTTAGTAGTCAAATAATTGGGCGGAGGGGTCCCTTGTCCAACAAGCAAGGGGGTTTCATAGACCAATTTGGCATCTAGCTTGACCATAACCTTAAATGGAGAGAAGGTGTTATAGATTTTAGTAGTCAAATAATTGCGCAGAGGGGTCCCTTGAACAAACAAGAGGGTCTCATAGACCAATTTTGCATCTAGCTTGACCATGACCTTAAATAGAGGGAAGTATTTCATGATTGCAACTTAACAAGAGACAATTAGAGAGACAAAAAAGATACAAAAGTGAAAAGTCATGGTATCATTATATTCATTCAAGTCATGAAAAAAGGAGATGAAAACATTCTTCATTTCACTCATACATTAAAATCATTATTAAAAAAAAAATGTCATAGACATCCCTTGGTGGAGAGAGTCCCTTGACCCACAAACAATTAATTATAGCTTCACCATGACCATAACAATTAGTATATGGCGTGACAATAACAATTAGTATATGGCTTGACCATATTTTATATAAATGATTTTAATTTAAATTACATAATCTTCGGAAACCTCTTATGCGACAATTTTATATAAATTGATTTTGATTAGAGTATAACGAAATCTTAGGAAGCCTGTTATAATTATTTTAAATGTGATTTTTCGTTAAATAAATAAATTGCCATGAATTCCGTCCATTTAACTTTGACGGAAAAAGTGTCACGCCCATTCACACCATGATTTGCTTTCGTGTTTTTGTTTCCGTATGCCGGACTCTTTAGGTGCAACTACAATCTCCGAAAATAAGTGGGCATTTATGCCCGTTCAAGAAATGAAGGGATGATGTCAATTTGTAGGATTTTTCTCTCTCTATATAAAAGAGATGTACTGAGAGCACAGAGCATGTGGGATATTTTGGTTAACCATCCCAGTAATTTAATATGTGTAATACCGTGCTTTAACGCCAAGCTGTGATTTGCATTGGAGGTGGTTTGTAGTTGTGTTATTGTGAAAATTTATCAAGAGCTCCGACGTTAAAATCCGAGGAGATTTTCCCTGAGACAGTTCTGAAAACATCGTTCTGCATTTCGTTTTCGTTACTGTTGTCGAATCGCTCGTAATTCTCTTACGAAGTTGATCGTTCGGTTAACTTTGTGGCTGCTCAATCCAATGATCCAAATCTATAATCGGGTTAAATTCAGGTTCTCCAAACGATTACCTTCTCCCATGAGAGAATTACGAACAATTTGACAACAGCAACAAAGACAAATGCAAAACGATTTTTTCAATATCTCCACCAAGAAACCCCAACCCCAGTGGAGAGACTCAGAAAATGGAGGGTATGTATATTTCTCTATCTTCCAGTTTTTCTTTCTTAGAACGTTGGATGAAATCTACATTGAGTGTTTTTAACGATTTTTCCATAACAAGTGAATTGTATACACGCTTCGTTTAAGATTAGTAGATGTTAAATCTGTTTGTAGCTTACTATACGTTCAAAACACTTGCAGAGTGAGTTGAGCTTAGAATGGATTTTGATTTTGAAATGAAATCTGTGTTTTATGCGAATTTGTCACGACTTAAAACAATTTCAGTAGCTAAATTTCAGGAGTTACTGTAAATTTTTATTAATATTCATTAATAAAGTTTAGTTGTTATATGAAATAGTTTTTTTCTAGAATTTAATGATATAAATTTATATGAATCATTATTTTTTATTGATCAAAATCTATTTCTGAATGTAGAAATGGATTCAGCATGTTGAAAACCCCTAAGAAACTGGGATTATACAAAAAAATCACTCAAATCTACGAATGTTCCTCTAAAAAAAATATCATTTCTTAGAACGTTTAGCCTACTGCATAAATCCCTCATTAACCCTTCTTTGTTGGATTTTATATCATTCATTTCTTTATCAAATTAATTGTGCTCCAAGATTTTCTATTTTAAACTCAAAGGTATATTCTGTTATATGTACAACCACGTAAGTGTTAGGAAACTAAAACTTAAATATTAAATAGTGAGTTAATCATTGGTTTACTACTTCTGTCTAATGGATACATACTATTTTATTTTATATAATGAATAAATCATTAATTCAGTGCATTGTTTTACTACTTCTCTTAAATGAATACACATTATTTTATTTTTATATAATGAATCAATCGGTTTACTACTTTATTTTTATATAATGAATCAATCAGTTTACTACTTTTGTTTTAGTGAATATACATTATTCATTATCAAATATCAAATAGATAAGATACTTATGTCATATCTATACACACTATTCATTAGCAAATAGATAAAATGGAAAAAAAATAAACCAATAATATTTTATACATTATTATGTAAACAAAGTTCAAAATATAAGCTACATGATGTTTAATATTTCCTGTGATCTTTATTAACCAAGTTTAGAGCATTGTTATCCCCGATATCTAGGGATAACTAGGAGATTATGTCTCGAGGCCCACAGGTCCTAGACATGGAGTACCGAGAGTAGGATTGACTTGAGCATGGCCCTGGAGGGCCCATCTTTCTTCTTCTTCATCAGATTTGTCCTGTCAGCAGCAACAGCTTCCATCACCACCTGCTTGGACTTGCATCAGAGAGGACTCTTGCTCCATGAGGTAATTGGTCCGAGGTATCATG
>SNQJ01S0053653.1:32022-77245 GCA_010110895.2 Picea sitchensis
AAGTGGAGGTGGAATCCTAACTTAGATGCACAAAGTTGGAAAAACGACTTTTTACCAAAAGACCTTAAAAGTGCCCCATCTCTCAAAAGGTTTTCCCAAACCAAAAGTAAAGTGTATCGAAATATCCAATGAGAAACTCAAGAACCACGTTAAATGATTTTCAAGCCAAAAAAAATGACAAAAGGGGTCAAAAAATGACAAAAAGGGCCAAAAACGTCTATAAATAGTGGGAAAACCCCCCTATGGACTACACTAGGGTTCAATCGTGCATGTAGAGCTAACAGTCTAAAGTCTCCTACTTTTAACAACTATCCCAACAATACCCCACATTTATGCATAAAGTACAAAATATAAGGATATGGTAGTCTTACCTTAAACTCTGTGTCCAGTGGCGATCCTTCTGCATTCGGTCGCTTCTCAACTGCAAGTCTCCTCCCAAGGCTGACCTGCATTCACCAAAAGACAAACAAGAAGCTACAAACATGCATCTTATATAGGAATTAGTGGGTTAGATGTCATAACAAAATGTAAATCAAACACGAAGATTGAACACATCATATGGCGGGATGAAAAACGTACTTCTTTATATTAATCTCACAAAGTCACTTACAAAACGAGATTGATGACTACTCCTTGAACCTGGTTCTGGGCTCCTCTTCACCAAGCTCCAATTGCTTCCACGTATCCTTCTTCTCTCACATTTATCTCTAGAGAATGGGCATAGGCTAATGAATGAGGAAAAAGGAAAGAATAGGGAATTCTGGCTCAAAAATCACAATGTGGCTGCAAATTCTTGGGGCAAGGGGGGAAAGTGAAATGGGAAGAGTTTCACTATAGCTATGTTTCTCCTTGGAATGAGACCCCAAAACCTCCTTTTATATGACAAAAGGATGGTTATTCGGTTGGGTGATGGCTATAGGCGGTCAATTGGTTGGGAAACTATCCAATAGCCCGTAATCTCAACGAATCCCTTGCAACTTTTCATTTTTTGCAACTTTTGTGGGTATACGCGGGTTGTAATGCTGCATCTAACATATGTACGTGGGCAGTAGTGGAGCAGGGCACATACATCTTCAAAAATTGTGTTTTTAAGAAGAGTTGTTTAGTGTTGGCTTGGAAAAAATAGTAAGTAAGATGGTCTGATGCTAGATGTGCATGTATAGTGCAATTTAGGGTTATAACAATGGCAATACCTTGGGTTCTTGAAACACTTGCTTGTATGTACTAATCAATTGTTCCAGATGGTGTTTCTATTTTTTGCCATACCCTTTCATTGATGATTCTATATCCATCTTGTCTTATCATTATCAATTCTCTCTCAAGAAAAATGATGCAAACTTCTTGTTCACACCGATCAACCTTCTTGCTTGGCGTGCACTTATTACTAAGATATTTGACTTTCCGTTATGCACATCTCTAATAATATATTATCCATATTTAACAAAGTCGTAGTATCATTATGCCATTCATTTGAATGCAACATCTCTTACATAGAGATATGGGCTTCCTAATATGACTATGCACACATCCAATGGAATCACATCTACCTCTACCTTATCTATGAAGCTCACATCTATTGTAAACCTGAACTTGTACTTCTTGGTTGACCTCAACTACATTTCTTGGCTAACCCATCCCAATGGATACATATGAGGATGGTCTTACACTTCCAATCTAATATTTTTAGTTAATTGGGTTGAAATCATATTCAACTAAGTTCTTAGGTCAAAGAGATAATTATCCTTTCTTAATTTCAACTAGATCTTAATGTGAAAGAGTTTTGTCATCCCTCTTTCCTCCTTTGGACTGAGACTGCTTAAATTCAATTATCTTTGAACAATGATGAAGGTAACCTCACCTTTAATGTTGAAGATGTCCATATTATGTTTGATATCTACAACAAGCAATTTGTTTTGCATATGTTGTTGTTATACCATTTAGATTAAACTTATGGATGGAACTTCTAGAAATTCTCTTATATATGACCATCAACATTGCAATTCTTACAATGGTTATTTTAAGGGTTTGGAATTCATGTGTAACTGCAATAGTTTTCTCACCTTTCCCTTTCTTCTTCCCACTTTTTTATGCTATTGTTAGTTTGTTGATTTTGGTCCACTGATATATCCCTTCTTTTTGTCTCCCTCAATATATTGTGCTTGCACATATGCTTTATTAGTGGATTTGGGTTTGAAAAACATCACTTGTATTTCTATATGACTGAAAATTCCTCCCAAATATTTGATGAACACATCATGATGAATGGGAGATATACCCAACTAAATATGTAGCCTTTTTTTTAACTCAATGACATTCCCTTGGATGGTTTGTCCTTGTCATTATCAGAAGAAAAAAAATTCCATTGTATATTTTGTTCCCACTCATATCCAATTGGGTAGAGTTACAACTTAAAAACATTCTTGGGAGTTTTCCATTGAGACATAGGTGGTTCTTACTAAATTATTTGAGTAGTAATGTAAATTTCCCACCAAGGTATGCAAGGTCCTCTAATTTCAACCAAATGAATGAGATTATTTGCTCTTCATTAATTTCGCATGCATTGAAATATTCTTCTACTTGTTGTAACCATTGATTTAACTTAAGGGCATAAGTTTCACTTATGTATACCCTTGTTTTCAATCTTTACTTCAACTCTAAAAAGTGTCTGAACCTTGTTGGTGCTCCCCTTTTCCAACTTTGGCCTAGATTCTCTTGTTCAAATTCTTATTCTTCAAAACTAGATCAACTTGACTCATGAGGTAGCTTTGTTTGAAAACATTGTTTTAGCTAAGGTGATAGACTTCGTATTCATCTCTGACACATTTATGGTGAGCTCATACATGTTTAGATAGATTTGGGCCATTTGAATCTCCAAATTTATAATCCCAATCACCAACTCATTGCCTTCTCCATCATTTTCCATGTCGAAATGTTTACTTTGTTTCTTTCTTTATCTTAGTCCAATCTCTCTGGAACTAACTCTCAACCTTATTTATGTCTTTTTAGTCTTGTCAGTATTCACTATGGTAATACCCTTTACAATTTAGGAGTACTTTTATCTAATGCCAATATGACACATAATCGATTAGAATATGGTTGATTAAACTCACTTACATAGATCCTATATTCATTCCTAGATTATTTATCTTTGTGTTTTATTACTACTCGTGTAAATCAGCCATGGTTTTATATTCAAAACAAAGAAACTAAAATCGCATATAAACAATAAGACACAAAGATATATCTTGTAGAAACCTAACTTGGGAAAACTCCAACTTGAAATGGCTTGCTTGGATCTTTATTGTTTTCAAGGAAAAATACTAATTACAAAGGGCTCAACTAGAGCTTCATCTCCTATATCTAGGGTCGATGACTACATGGTGAATACCTCCATTACTTTGATTCGATCTACACCACAACTATCTTGTTGTTGGGTGTTAGTCACATCTTGTTCTCTCCCTTTTGACAATGTCTCTACAAAATTACAGACATTGAAGCCGACCAATTGGTAATCTTCCTTATCTTTTCTACAGAACCATTCAAACACCTACAAGAATTCTTAAAGATCAAGAAAATTTAAGAGCTAAACCCTTTTCTCTTCACCTATTTTTCCTTTCCCCACTTTTGGAAGTTCAATCATGGAAAAATGAATGAAATTATCCATCACCTCATCCATGCATTCATCATGTGGTATAACCTCCTTTCAAATCTATGAAAATTACCAATTGGTCCACAGAGGCATAATCTACTCATAACTCCTTTCCCACTACACTTGTGAATTGATGGTCAAGACATAATACTCTACTTATTATTGCACATCTCTTTTCCATATGGCATTGTACAAGTCAATGTGTGATTTCATGAGTGTCTTTCCTTGATCAACAAAACCTTCAATCTTACAAGTCATTTCAACTTTGTCAATGATCCATTTTAGATCATTATAAATATTGGTTTTCTTATTAACATAATGTTCAATTAATTGCGAGGTGAGTATTCATGTTTACTTAGTGTTTTCTTATCCTTCTTTGTGCAACCAAAGATTTCAAAAAAAATGTATTTCTAACAACAATCTATAATACCACTTTTTCATATCCTTCCCGTTTGATAAAGTAATTAATAAATAATTTAAATTACAAATGTTTTCACCAATATAAAACCTTTTGTACTTAAAACTTTACTAATATAAAAATATTTAAAAAATAAATAAATCTTAACGTACACGATCACAATCTATCACTTAAGTGGTTAAAAGGAGAATGCATCTTAAATTATTAAAATGAAAAAGAGATACAAGATGCCAAAAAAATATCCCTTATTCCATCTCAATCGTATCACTTACAAAATTACCCTTAAAAACAACATAAAACCTACTAGATTTACAAAATTTCCTATAAAACATATATAATATATATATAAAAAAAAAAACATAAAACATACACATATAAAATAAATCCTATAGAACACAATAAAATCAACAATAAACATCATATCAATTATAAATCTAATTATATCAACCAAACTCTCGACACGTTATCAATTCCTTAAGTAAAGTATTACATAAAAGTTTGCATAATTTTATAAAAAATTGGATTTGTTTTCATGAATTTAGTAGAATTTTCAATTATCAACAAAGTTCTTTTATGATTAAAGATTAGTGTATGGTGAAATAGATCGTAAAAAAATTAGATCTATGTAAAGCAAGCCAAACTAGAAAAAAATATTTGAAGATTTGATTGCTCCTTCAACGACTCATTTCAATGAATAATGAAAAATGATGTTTATTCCATTACCGGGCTCTAATGAAGGCTGATTATGTCAATGCACCGAGAATGCATGTGTACCACCCACAACAAGTACACATGGAGGGGCACCACCTCCTCCCCCGATTATGTGTAAGATGGAAGACATGGGCTTCCTAGTAACACATGCTTACAGTGTCAACAAAGCCACCGAGCCTATGAATGGAAGAGTGAATGGGATGATGACGCTACACTATCCTCAACAAAACAAAGTGCCCTCAAAGGGAAGCAAGGAGTGGGCATTTTGAGCCTCGAGCAGGTGGACGTGAAGAATTTGATGACCATGTTGAGTGTGGCAAGAGATGGGAAGAGCATGGGGAAATATGTTGAGAAGTAACAACATTATGAAGGGGTATCTTCACGAATCAGAGAGAACTGACAAAGCCTTTGTTGGCAGTTGGTTCCACACTAGCAATGTTGGCATGGTCCATCCCGACAAGTATGTGGAGATTAAGGATTGCTCAAACGATGTGATAATCTCATGTGGAGAAAACATCATCAGTGTGGAGGTGGAGAATGTTCTATATAGCCACCCTCTTGTTGTCATGGCCATTGTGGTTTCCTTGCCCCATCCCTAGTGGGGTGAAAATCCATGCATCTTCATCAAGATGAAGGATAGTGACAATAACATCATAAAATAAGAAGACATTGTGTCATTTTGCAAAGAGAAGTTTATGCATTACATGGTTTCCAATGTTGGAGATACTTCACACACACCTACGATTTCTTTTTCCTAAGGTTTTCTGATGCAGAAGCATCGCTTCCAAGCCAGCCATGCGCCAGCCAACCAGCGCACTCAGCGCATTCAAAGCGCACATTCAAGGAAGAGAGGCACCAATCCTCTCACATTTTGAATTTGATTTCAATGTAATTAATGTATGTAAGGCCGTGGAGCCATAGAAGCCATGCCCTTGAGCAGGCGTTAGTTAAGAGTAGCCTTAAATAGTTGTAAGACTAGATCTAGCTCCGATCTGGACTAGACAACCATTTAATTGTGAATTCAATGTAATTGAATGAGAGTAGGTGAGATGGAGGGAAGAGCTCGAAGAGCCCCCTCATGTAAAAGATCTTTTGTATGTAGGATGAGGGAGAAGTAGTTGGGTAAGTCAATTAGCATAGAGAGAAGAGAGGAGAGTTGAGACTCTGTTGCAGTCTAAGTTCAAACACATTGTAAAGAGGCATTCTTGTTTAATACAAACAAAGTAGTTTTTCCTGCATGTTGTTGTCCATATGTTTATGAGTTCATGAATGAATGTCTTTATGTGTTTATGATATGTTGTAGATGTATGTTAGGTATGCATTTGCAGGGACAGATAGGTTCTGTTGTCTGTGGATTCTTTGACTTCAGGTTTGGGGTTCTTTGAGGCTTCATGCCAAGAGGGTGTGACAGAACGTTGTGGGTTCTGTAAGCCAGTGCATAGATGCACTCCTGAATTCTATGGAATTTGGGTAAGGACGCACCAGGAGGGCGCATCAGTTGAAGTCATTGGCTCAAGAGGAAACCTCACAGTTGTTGAACACCTTGGAGATGGGACTGTGAAGAGGAGGACACAGCAGAAGACAAAATCACTGAGGGGTTATGTAGAGCTCTGCCAGGAGGGCATCGAGCAGGTGTAGATAGTGCACAGGAGAACTCTATTGTGAGTTCAAAGGGAAACCAGAATCACTGAGGATTCTGTAGAAGCTCTGCCAGGAGGGCATTTGAGCAGGTGCATAGAAGGCACAAAGAAGACAGAATTCCTGAGAATTCTGTAAGGCTCTGCTAGGTGGGCATTGAGCAGATGCACGGGTTGCATTGAGGAAGAGAACTTTGGTTCGAGTTCAGAAAGGAGATAGAATCACTGAGAATTCTATAGATTTATACCAGGAGGGCATTGAGCAGAAGACTGTCTGCACAAAGAGAACTCCTTTGGGATCTGGAATAGAGAAGCGTCCAAGGAAGAGGACCTTCACAGGGTTGTTGAACACCCTGCAGGCTTAGCAAAAAGTGCTTGAGCAGGAAGAGGCTAAGAGGGCACTTCCATCCCTTCAAGGAGAGAAAGGGATAGAGGACGAAGACCTGTGCAAGGAATGCACCAGACCAACACCTGAGTCAAGGGTTGACAGACAACCATCTAGAGGCTTGTCAAGCACAAGGAGTGTGCACATAACAGATTTGGTTTCAAGTCTGAAACGTAGGAGCAGAGACCCTTTGAAGTCGGAGCAGAGCATAGAGAAGCTCAGAAGGGATAGCACCTTCGTGTGCAGAGACTCTGCAAGCCAATGCAGAAATCGAGAAACCTTTCAAGGTTTCATAGAGGAGAAGATCAAGAGGAAAAGTGCCTTTGAGCATAGAGCGACAACTGCAAGGAGTGCAGAGTTCAGAGCTTGAGAAAGCTCAGGAAGAACAATACCTTTGCGCACAGAACAATAGCTGTAAGGAGGAGCAGAAAGGCTAAGAAAGCCCTTTGGAGGGTAAGAGTTCGACAAGCTCAGGGAGGAGCTATAGTTGTCGTCGGTTCAGGCACTAGAAGAGATCTGGAATGTTGGATTCATGTCCAGGAAATAGCAGAAGAGCATACGAGGAACAAATCTGGGCCTTCATATCTGAGTGCACGGACCGATAGTCGTCAGATCTAGGAGGTGTTGCACGAAGTTTAATCCTCGTATGCAAAGAGGAAGAGTCGCGAGACAGGAAGTCTCAACTCACGAAGTTGAAAACACATCAGAGCCATTCATCTGCAAAGGACGCATGTCACGAGATCCTTGTATTTCGGGGATTCGGGCATTGGAGAGCGGAACAGGGAAGTCTTTCGACTTCACGACTTGCGAAGTCCCAAAGGAATCAGGACGGTCCATTTTGGAGGACAGGTGGCAGAGATCTGGAACATATCGCGAGTGGGGAGGCAGAGTTCTTTGCGTTACAAACTCCCGAGTCGTGAGATCGCGATTCAATCTGAACCGTCGATTGAGGAGGGAGGAGAGCCGTGAGATTTGGCATCTCGCTACCTCGTATATCCGGATTTCCGAGGGTGAAGGAGTTGCACCCTGATCTCTAGAATTGCAAAGTGCCGAGTGCCGAGGGCTCTGGCAGACAAACGTCACGTCCATTAGGTGGGGACCATGTGGTTGATAGCTTCGACTCACCAACTCGTGAGTGGTGAGTTGCGAAAGGCACTTGCACCAAGGCCCAGTTGTGGTTGTGTGAGGGTGAAGCTCACGCCTAGTGCTCGTTCACACAGGTGGGGTTTCCGGAGGACCTGTGGATAGGATTCGTTGAAGGCTCCAGCAAGAAATCAAAGGAGCCGCTTCGGCTTGAGGTGGATTGGAATGATCCTGTGGCAGATCTCAGCCTGAGGGTTGGGGGTCTGCATCATTTTCCCTATATTTATTAGTCATTATTCAGTCTCCTATATTTTAGGGAGAATATTCCTCCAAGAGAATATTCTCTTTAGTTCACACTTCAATATGATTAGTTGAGTGGAGTTGAGATGCCACATTGGGATTATCACCACACAACATTGGGATCATCACTAACTAATGTGCATTGTCCTTGGGATCATCACTAGACTAGCACATTACTCATGATTCCATGATCTCCTCCTCACTTCACTCTATTTCAGTCAGTTAACTGAAGATTTATAGACTAGTTAACTCATCTAGGTGGAAGTTCACTCTCGTAATTACCTGAGAGACTAGACTAGGTAGCAGTTTACCCCCGCAACTGTTGGTGTGTGTCCAAATCACTCTAGACCACCACTATGGCACATTGGCTTCTCCTCCAGTGCACATTGATTGAGTTATACATAGTATATCATGTGTAAATTATCATTCATTCATTTGGTTAATGAGAATTATTCCATTCTTTCTCTCTTGCTTCTATTTTCTCACATTTTCTCTGCAATTGTGTATGTCAATTCCTAGCTACATCTATTCTATGAAGGTTCAACACATTTACATGGTATCAGAGCCGAAGGACTGCTAAGGAAATGACACACAAAATTATTTTTGTAGGTACCAAAGATTGAAGACAGCGGAAAAATGGAATTTCCAAAAGAATTCATTCTTACACCGTACAATTTCTTTGCATGGAAGGAGAAGATGATAATGCATCGAGGCAGAGGATTATACTGGTTAACCATGAACACAGAGACAAAACCAACATCATTCATTAGAGAAGTTCATCCATTACATGGTTCCCAACGTTGGAGATACTTCACAGACACCTAGGATTTATTTTTCCTAAGGTTTTCCCTATGTTTATTAGTCATTATTTAGTCTCCTATATTTTAGGGAGAATATTCGTCGAGGAGAATATTCACTTCAGTTCACACTTCAATTTGATCAATTGAGTGGAGTCTAGATGCCACATTGGGATTATCACCACACAACATTGGGATCATCACCAGATAATGTGCATTGTCCTTGGGATCATCACCAAAATAGCTCATTACTCATGATTCCTTGATCTCCTCTTCACTTCACTCTATTTCAGTTAGTTAATTGAAAACTAATAGACTAGTTAACTCAACTAGGTGGCAGTTCACTCCCGTAACTACCCGAGAGACTAGACTAGGTGGCATTTTACTATCGTAACTGTTGGTGTGTGTCCAAATAACTCTAGACCACCACTATGGCACATTGGCTTCTCCTCCAGTGCGCATTGGTTTAGTTATACATAGTATATCATGTGTAAATTATCATTCATTCATTTGGTTAATGAGAATTCTTCCATTCTTTCTCTCTTGCTTCTCTTTTCTCATAGTTTCTTTGCAACTGTGTATGTCAATTCCTAGATACATCTATTCTGTGTAGGTTCAACAAATTTACATGGTATCAGGTCTGACGGACTACTAAGGAAAAGACACACCAAATTATTTTTGAAGGTACCGAAGATTGAAGACAGCGAAAAAATGGAATTTCCAAAAGAATTCATTCTTACAATGTACAATTTCTTTGCATGGAAGGAGAAGATGATAATGCATCTTCGAGGTAGAGGATTATACTGGTTAACCATGAACAAAGACAAATAACCAACATCAGCCATAGAAAAATCCAAGTATCTAAATTGAATGGATGAAGAGTTTGGAACAATTTGCAGTCTCATTTCTCCTGGACTCCTCTTTCATATATCCTCCTATAAAACTCCCACTGAAGCCTAGACCACCATGGAAGGGATTTTTGGCAAATAAGAAGAGATGAGGGGACACATGCTTGAGGTGGAATTTCTCACATTGGATCCAAAAACCTTCGACAATCTCCAAGATTTCTTTTCCAAATATAAGGATTTGTTGTCGCAAATCAAGGCTTGTGGGGTTGATAAATCTAAGGAGAAGAAACACATGGTTCTCTCCATTCTCTCCAAACATGGTCCAGAATACTCAGTGTTTGTATCCACATTTCATTTAGTTAGGTTCGCCTCTGAATCTACCTGGACGATGCCCTCTCTTGAGGCCTTTATTGAGTCTCTGACACAAGAGTAGAACAAGCTCATCAATATGGGAAAAATCAAAGGCCCAAAGGCACATGCACTCACTGTGCAATATGGTAACAATCATCAATATCAGAAATCTAAAGACAAAGACAAAAGGAAAGAACATGCAAATCCAAAGAAAGAAGGGTACTCAAAGCCCTTCAACGAGATCTCCATATCCAAAGGTGGAAAGGGAAGAAAAGGGGAGAAATGCACTTACTTCCATAAATGATTCCATCCAGAATCCACATGTATGGAGAAAAAAATAGATCTAATGACCCAAATAATTCAACAAAACAACCTTAAAGATCGCATCCTCGAGGGTGCCAAGAAGAAGAAGCCAGAAGATCAAAATCCCAGGAAAGACAATTCTAGCCATGCCTTGATTGCCATCAACTCCTCTCATGATGCTTGGATTGTAGATGAAGTTGCATCACACCACATGGCTGCCACAAAAGAAGTCTATTCCATAGAAAAATTTAGGGGCGAAATCTAGCCCCTTCAAATTTTGGTGGGGCAAATTTTATATATTAAAAAAAAACCATATTAATCCCAATTCGCCCCCCTTTTATTTTTAGAACAATATTAATTATATATTTATCCCAAAAATGGCGGTCGAAATTTAAATATTAATTACATTTTCGCCTTGGAAAAATGGTGGTCATCCTCCCTTTTGCCCGATTTCTGGGAGTAGTCATCGATCTTTCGGGGTTTTTGCCCACAATTTTAGTTTTTTTCAAAGGGCCAAGGAACATGATTGGCCTCGATTTGGGAATGGCCATTGGCCTTAGGGTCCCCCCCCCCCACACCAATTTGGAGGTTTTAGTTTTACAGAGGATGCCCCTGATTTGGAGTTTTTACATGAATTTGGTCGAGGGTTTCATAAAAAATTTCCCCAATTTGATGGTGATTCACAATATTAATAGATCTAAGTGGTTTGACTTGAAATCTTCAACCATTCCTATCTTGAAATCTTCAAAGGCCAAGTTCCAACTCGAAATTCTATTGTCAAAATTTGCAAATTACAGGAGGAGAAAGCGTTGAGTTCTTTCCATCTTCTCGGTCGCTTTGAGTCAATGTTTCTGGTTGCCAAACTGGCCCCTACAACACCTTGAATATTGATATTGGGTAAGTCATAAGTGGATTTTGAGCCCTCTTTGCAACTTTTGAAATTTTTCATGACTGCGCAAGGATAATCTTAATATCTTATCATTTATGGGCTCATGGTTCTTTGCTCCGCTAGTAGCAGAGTTGTTTTGGGCATGTTGTTCTTGAGATTGATTCTAGGCTCATAGAATAATGTCAGGCATCCAAACTATTTAAAAGAATGTTTTTGTAATGTTTTTTCTACCTTCAGTTTTTAAGATGCAACTTCAAATGATTTTTTATGATTAGAAAACACAGAGGCAATATCTCTTTCTTTGAGTCTTAAATTTTTATCTTATGAAAAGTAGAATTGATTAAGAAAGACCGTCAAAACAAAGTAAGGTATCAAATATAGATAAATCTTACCTCATTCATAGTAGAAGAATTATGACGAAGGAGTTCTTGATAGATGATTTAAAATGAGGAAACTCACACAAATACAGGTCTTGTTTTACTCACAGTAATAACAAAGGAAAAATTGTAACTGGACAAACTTCCAATATATAGAGACAACAATAGATGTATTACTAAATTGTGATGTTTCAATCTTCAAGAGCCATTGATTGAAGACAATATGATTAGGAAATGGAAATACAAGGAAAGCACATAACTCAAGAAAAATGAGATGTAGAATCTTTGTCTTCTCTTTTCTATTGATATTCAATTAGTTATCTTTTACATTCAGCAAGAAGAAGCCTTGAATCAATCTTAGATCTGTTTATTTATTCAAAAATTTCTTAACCAAAAGTAGTTATACATTCCACATTTTTTGATCTCAAAAATAGAATATAATCAAAACTAAAAGATACAATGCATATTTTTCTGAATTTGCTGAGATTATTCGGTTTGCTGGCACTTCACTTGTCCTTTATTTTCTCGCGGACGCACTTGGTTTTTTCTAATCGTTGAATTGAGCATGTAGTTCCATTAATGCCACACAAAATTTGGAAGGTTCGACATTTGCATTCAACTCAAATGCGAAAACCTTTTTGTGTACCAAAGGTAATTTCTCTTGAATTTTCACCATTGCCTGTGTTGTAACCTGATGTTGTAAGCTTGGTTTTACCATCAGATCATTTATCATTTGCAAATAAACATGATCTACTTGTTGGATAACACTTTGTACACTCTCTATATTTTTCTTTGAATTCTTTTTGCTCCTTTCAATTTGTACTTGTCCAAGTGTATCATGGATAGCACTACCATCAAACTCATCCATTTCCAGCTCTACAACTGAGAGAGTGTTAAGACAAGCTTCATTTGCTTCTCTAGCCAGCTTATTACTTTCTTCAAGATTTGTTTCCCAGACCTTTAAAGCCATTTCTCCCTTTATCTACTCATATTGTGAAAAAGGGGCAAGCCTAGGTACATTGATTTTTTGTCTCCATACTATGAATTCTTGAAATTTGGACCTATTTGTATAGGCTTCATTCTCATTTTCATGAATATTCTTCAAGGAATTATTAATAGTTTGATAATGTCTTTGAATAATATCCATATTTTGGTATAGGTCTTGTTGGACAGTTTCCAGATTTCTATTTATTTCATATGCTTGCTTCTTAAATGCAGTGATATCCATTCATGTGTTCTCAAATAAAGTTATTCGAGACTGCAACTTCTCTATTAACCTGTCTCTCTGGGAAAGCATAATATTGCTCACCTGTTGATTTTGAACACTTAATTTCAGTTTGTCTTCTAACTTCTTTATCTATTTCTCAAAACCCTGTCTGATTTGCTTTGTATCAAAATTGATTTTATTTATGGCAGTAATTTCCATCTTTTGCATATCATTATGCAATTGTTCAACTAAAATTTTGTTCCAGTTGTTTTGTGAGATTGTCCATTGACCACTGGTTAGCAGTTTCAAAGGCTCCCAATGAGTCTGCAACTTCTTTTGCAAATTCAAGGCCACTCTGTCCCTGTCCATCATATCATTTTCTGCTTTTTGGTAATTACTCATTCTTTCTATCAAGCTTCCTTTCTTATGATAGCCTTCATTTTCTTGTTGAAAAAGAAATTTGATGGAGGCATTTCTTCAATTTGAATGGATGTGAGGTCATGTATATTAATAATCTCTAAACCAGGTAACTCAAAACTTGTTTCTAGAGGAGTTAATGATGGTATGGGAGAACTGAGTGCAATAGATCCTTCTAGGTTTGTGGCATCTTTCACTGGAGTTTCAGTATTTGGCGATGAGAAAGGAAAAGTATGTTTGTGATTTATGAAAGCCTCAAATGATTCTAATAACTTTTGCTCATCTTTACCTGGTACATATATTATTGCATATTTGGATAATGTATCTGAGCTCTTCTCCCCTTCCTTAGCCTTGTCCTCAGGTAAGCTATGTTACTTGGGATCTGTCAATTCTGTCACTTGTGAAGTTGGATTTTTTTCTCCCTGCAAGACCTTAGGTATATTATTCCTTTTGTGCTTCTGAAAACTGAGGAAGCTTGATTGTTGTTCATGAGACAAATTTTGAAATATGCTTTCAACTTGATCGTATGATCTTACTCCTATGAAAATTTCATCATAGGGGGAATCTTCATGTATATATATTTTCATATTGAATTGATCTATATGATTTTCAACCACCCTATGAGGATCATGCCTTTTATAGTCAATATCAACCAATTTAATATCTTCTAAGGCTGAAGCTTCAACCTTAGCGTGTCCAAAATCAGATAACGAAAACACGCCAACCTGTATGGGAAAGGTTGGTCACACTCTCTTCTATGTCGCCTTCAATTATTTAGTTATTCCTCCTAAGAATAATTGATAAGATACTTCTTTGAAAACTAGTCTGCCAAGTAGGAATTTGGAGAGAGAATGCAGAGATAAATAATAGTCGAACACTCTAATATAAGAATTTTTTCCCTCAACATACCAATCTGCGATAGTACCCAAATTTCCAATGATTTGTTCTAAAATTCTGGGGGGAGGCTATCCATAGATAGCTTCATGAATTGGGATTACTACATTATGACAAATTTCATATAAGAAGTCCTTTGAATTTTCCTCCCATAATTTAGAGTGATAAAAATGTATGGGCTCGGTGCTAGTTGGAGTCCAGCTCCAATTCATGAGAGGAAATGGAGTCCCAAAATAGATTGCATCCATAATGAATGCATACATATAAAAGGGGTCATGTTCTCCTTTAGATTTTAGCATCTTGTATTCCACAATTTTCTTGGCTAAATTGTTTGATTACATTTTTCCCCAATCAAAAGTGTAACCCTCAACAACCTCATGGATTATGGGAACCCATTCTATAGTAAAATGTGCATGATTTTTCCTACTGAACATTCTACAAAGCATCATGGCGATATACATGATATGAGCATCACATGATGCTATAGAATATACACCATGGGTATTAGATTTGAACTTGCTTGGATTACCCCACCATGTTTTCACTATATCGTGGACGGTTCTATCATATTTAGTGCATTCCTCATCCTCAAACTTCAATATAAACGATGAATTGTAGGTATATTTGGGTTTATAAGATAATTTATAAATTACTTGAATATCCTCGGGTTGAAAAGAGCCGACGAAGGTCTTCTGGTGACTGAAGATGCTTCTTGTTTGGATATCCATGTGTTCTAGGGCCCAACTTATCATATCAATGTAAGGCATAATTTTAGGTCGAGCATCAAATTTATGTAATTTGGAATTCTCCACATGTCTAAGATTAGCTGAAAATGTATCATCGTCTTCTTCCATTGAATCATCTGGATGGAGAGAAAGTTCGTGCTCCAAAATTTCATAAACTTGTTTCCAAGATTTGGTGGCATTTGTCAATCGAGCAGTAGTATCTGAGAGTATATCTGCATTTGGGTTTGATTCATCAGTCGATAAATATTGCTTATTTCCTATTTTGCGCGACGCCATGATTTTCGAAAGATTAAGTTAACCTTCCTGTGAGAAGCAAAACCTGTGAGCTCACAATATTTAATACAAAAATTTTAGATTCTAGTGGAGAAATGATTTGAAACTTGAAATGCCTTTATTTACAACAAAATTTAATGTCTAGCTATTTTTGTATTAATCTACTGATAGAGTAATCATTCCAAAATATGTCAAATTTATTACCTGGCGGTCGCAAAACTTATCCCAATATTTAACCTTATCTAGCTGGGTGTATTATTAATGGATGTAATTAAGATAACATACTTTGACAGTTCGACATTCGAGGGTTATGAAAGAAAAACAATGGATATCTTCCGAAGGCCGAATTCGTTGAGTAGTTAATCAATTATTAAAATTTTTTTGTTTTAATTAATCAGGGTTTAAAGTCGCTTTTAGTTTTAATTGCTTAAGAACTTCGGCATTCAAGAGTTTTGAATGCAACATGGTGTATATCTCCCGAAGGCCGAATTCACGGAGCAAATAATCAAACCTTTTTTTTTAAGTACTTCGGGACTCCGGAGCTCCACGAACTTGTGAGTGTGTATGTGCATTCAGTACTTCGACAGTTCGACATTCAGGGGTTTTGATTGCAAGACAATAGATATCTCCTGAAGGATGAATCTACATATTGATTAATTATCATTAATCATGACTAATTAAACCTTTTTTAATTAATTAAGTTTGCTAAGTGTCTTATTTATCATGATAACAAGTGTTTCGGTATTTTGGTGCTCCGATGCTATGATGTTTTTGAACCTGTTCTTTGATTTATCTGTCGAAGAACAATATCCCAGAGTGATGTGGCAGTGATGACATCACTTTCGATGACATGTCATGCAAAAGGTGAGTGACATGTGTCTCCTAAAAACGTGAGAATGATCTGACAAAAATCCCCAAAAAGAGTGCCACGTGTAAACCAAAATGAAGTTTTTGATAGGTGGCTTGGGACTCATCAGTCGATTTTATTTAAAATATTTTCGCGGGAGCATGTCTCCGGGACCTCGGAGCTTTGCAACTTCATTTTTTTTTTTTTTTTTCTTAATTTGAAACTCGCGAATCACGAAGTCTCTAAGTGCCTTTGTAACTTTCTTTTGTTTAATACTTGCGCAACTTTAGAACTTCAAAATCACAGGAACTGTTGATCCAGTCGACTAAAATTATTTAGTGGATGATATTGGAAGCGCCCTTTCAAGATATAACGAACATATTTTTATTCAGTGAAAAATGATTTTCCTAAGTTTTTGTGATTTATTTTTAAGGATAAAAACCGAAAAGACTTTCAAAGTTTAAATTCTGAATTTCTAAAACGTTCTAACAGGGGCCACAAGGCATTCATTAAGTGCATATGCTAGTAGGGATTATCCTAATCAGTGATATAGCCCACCCAGCCTCCAAGATAGCATGGGATTTGGGTCATGATGAGTGATTGTTTGGGTTAGTGATTGGAGTAGATTAGTAGTTATGTGTAACGTGTCTAAGTTTTTGAGCTTACCCATAGTTTGGATAAATTACCTGGGTGTTTTTAAATCATTCTCACAAGCTGTGTTTCAACATCGTTTTCCCAATACTCATTGCTTGTTTGTTTCTATGCACGTTGCACAAGTGTCATATTGACCAGTGATAGAGCCCACGGCCCAACCCAGGCTCTAAGATAGCAGAGGCTTCAGGTCAAGATGAGTGATTGTTTGGGTTAGTGATTTCCAATTGAAGTAGACCAATAGTTCTGTGTTTCATTTTTTTTATCTTACTCATAGACTATAGTTTGGATAAATTATTAACCTTTTTTTTTTTTAAGTAAAAAAGATAGTACCTGCTATATTAAGTTAACAGAAATACATTGTCAAAATACATAGAGATATAGTCGTCCTGAGCCACCAAAAATGTTGTTGTTTTACTGGAAACCAACATAGTTTGGAGTGAAATGAGTCTAGGAAGATAAGCTAAAAATTGTTTTGCCCTCTGTCCTGCCCGAAGGAAACCAGGACAGATGGCCATAGTTCAAGTTTACATTTAGCAACAACAAGATAAAATAGAAAACAAACTAGCATAGGAGAAATCATATACCTGGTGACATGTCGCCATTGCCTTTTTGCCACGTGGATTTGGCTGGGATGGAGAACGGATGCATGCACATTGGACATTTCCTCTTTGCTGGAGCGTTGGAGTATGCGTCAAGGAGAAAGTCCAGACGTTGTCCCATGAGGAGGGCTCTGTTCTCCTGGTCTGCCATGTGGCCTCAGAGTTTGAACACTAGAGCCAGATGCTCTGCACAGAGGAGTGGACCATGAAAATCATTATTTCCTGCCTCGTCGAAGGTTTCATTCCCCACTTCCATGTTCATCCCTGCTCTTGCCTCGATCACGGTCAACCCTGCTCTGGCTGCATCCACATTCATCCCCGCTCTGGTCTCGTCCACCTTCATTTATGCACATGCATTGTCCCGAGCCTCATCCTCGCTCGTTGCCTTCTCAGCATGGCTGGTGGGGCCGTAGTCACCCATCCATGGAATCTCTTCAACAAAACAAATTGGAAATTCATCTACTGGCTCTCCCTTCAAACCAATTCCAGCCTGTATTTCAGGCACCTTGGCTTGGGGTTCTAGGGTGGTCGCTAAATCCTCCAGGTACGACGTTTCTTCAACATAACAGGTTGGAAACTTGTCTGCACAGCCTCCCTTCAGACAACTTCCAGTCTCAATTGCCATGGTGTGTGTGTTTCATTATGTCCCAGGCTCAGTGATAATGGCATGGAGTTCTAATTGGTCGGCTCGTGCTCTATGCTAGAGGATGGAAGTCACCATTGACAGAGCACGCTCCAGGTTCTTCCTTCTTTGCCTCTACTCTTTATGGGTGTACTAGGCCGAGCCTCGATGAGGCCTGCCTCACTTCCTTGTCATTGCTGATGAGGGGTGGATAGAGATACAGAGAGAATGAACCAAAATGAGAATGAACCAGAACTACACCAAAGCTCCCCATCGACGGGGAGGTCCAAAACGAGAGTGAACCAGCTCTGTCTAGGCTCTCCAACTTTCAAGTTTCCAAATGATGGCATTTCATGGATTCCTATTAACCCTGTCATATTGAATGCA
The DNA here is from genome assembly GCA_010110895.2 of Picea sitchensis. Classification (NCBI taxonomy): domain Eukaryota; kingdom Viridiplantae; phylum Streptophyta; class Pinopsida; order Pinales; family Pinaceae; genus Picea; species Picea sitchensis. The sequence goes on from SNQJ01S0053653.1 coordinate 50,417, forward strand.
GGTTGTGTGAGTGCGTTCGTGCGAGGGAGAAGTCCCTCCTCCGTATAGAAGTTGTAATGGATGGCTACCATCGTAAATGCAGAAGGGATGGGGAGAGGCCTACAACATTTAAGCTGTGGCTTGATGCTAAGCCATGTGGCAAGGCGTCACCACATGTCACCCCATCCCGGGGGACAAATTATTAAATTACCTGGGTGTTTTTAAATCATTCTCACAAGTTGGTGTTGAAACACGGTGTTGAAACACCATTTTCCCAATGCTCATTTCTTGTGTGTTTCCATGCACATCACACAAGTGTCATCCTGATCAGTGATAGAGCCCACCCATCCTCCAGGATAGCATAGGATTGATGTCATGACGAGTGATTGTTTGGGTTAGTGATTGGAGTAGATCATTAGTTATGTGTTTAAGTTTTTGAGCTTACCCACAGTTTGGATAAATTACCTGGTCGTTTTTAAATCATTCTCACAAGTTGGTTCTGAAACATGGTGTTTTAGCACCGTTTTCCCAATGCTCATTACTTGTGTGTTTCCACTCACTAGTGTCATCTTGATCAGTGATAGAGCCCACCCAGCCTCCAGGATAGCAGAGGCTTCAAGTCATGACGAGTGATTGTTTGAGTTAATGATTAGAGTAGATTAGTAGTTCTATGTTTAAATTCTTGAGCTAATGGCATTTTTAAATCATTCTCACAAGATGGTGTTGAAACACAATGTTTTAGCACCGTGTTTCCCAATGCCCATTGCTTGTGTGTTTCTATGCACAAGTGTCATTCTGATCAGTGATAGAGCCCACCCGGCCTTGACCCTCTAGGATAGTTGAGGCTTCAGGTCCTTACGAGTGATTGTTTGGGTTAGTGATTGGAGTAGATCAATAGTTTTGTATACTGTGTATGCTGAAGTGATTTATGTTTAGATAAGTATTTTTGGTTGTGTAACTTTTTGAGAAGAATTGAGTTCTTAAAATTGATATATCTCTTGCATTTGTGTTGACTTGCCAAATGGATGACTAATTTTATATTATTTTTCTCATGCAGGTTTCACTTTTGGTTTCTAGATCGATTTGAAATTCTAATTGTGAAAATTTCAGTGAGATGTCAAACAACAATTGTGGAAAGAAAACATAAAAACAAAGGGATGCATTTTCTTACTTTCAAAAGCCTCAATCCAAGAACCCAAATTCTCTTAATGATTCAAGCTCTTTTGAGCAACCCATTAGTGAAAGTCAAAGAGAAGTCAACTCTTCTGAGAATGCATCTAATATCCATATAATAGATGATGAAATAGGTTCCTCTAGTGATCAAATTGAGATGCTTTCACTAGAAATTGACAATAACAATGTTGAAGGTTTTTCCTTGGAAGGCAACACAAACCATTCACACACAATCTGAGAGAAAGGAAAAAGACCAATGGAACAAGGAACAATTCCAATTGGAATGGGTTTCAAAATTTCCATTTATTGAATCACAGAAAAGGAAAAAAGGCCAATGGAACATAGGGAGACAATTCCAATTGGAATGGGTTTCAAAATTTCCATTTATTGAACCAATACCTCCAACAAATGAGAAAGAGGCTTCATAAGAAGTTAGATTCATTATATGTAGTTGGAAACTTGGAAAGACAGTAAAATCGCAGATGAAGTTAGATACAATAGAGAAGCACGCAGGAAAGGTGTATGATAAGGAAATTGTAAATGGCGAGGAGAAATCTATTATCAAATGGAAATCTTATGAGGAATGTCGACATGTCAAATATGAAGATGAATATAATAAATACTTAATCAATGAAAGAAAACTCGAGGCAAGTGGAGGAACCATCACATCTCTATTTGGAAAGACGATGGAAATAAATTTGTTATCCAAGGAGATGCAATTAAGAACTGTATTTCACATCTTATCTAGAGGTCGTCCTATGACAAATTTTCCAGATTACAAGAATTTTATATCTTTTATTGAAGTTTCAAATTTTCCATCTTCTCATTGGTCAGAAACGAGTGGTTGGGAATGGGCAAAATATCTATCTCAAGTCGAAAAGGATTATTTGAAAGAGCATATTGCAAATGCTAGGTTTTTTTCATTGTCTTTGGATGAAGTTACAACTATTGATAATACTTCATGGATCTACATTATTATTTATATGGTTAATGATCATGTTAGGTATTCATATTTACTTGGGATTCATAAAATGAGGGAGAATTCTACAAATCAAAATATTTATGAACTTATCATCAAGACTTTGAAGGAAATTGGTGATATGGATCATTTAGTGATTGCAAAAAAGTTGGTATGTGTCAGAGAAAATGGGGTAGTAGTCATGCAAGGGAAAAGGAATGGCCTTTGTATCAAACAAACAACTATCAGCTTCACCATTTATGATTAGTATTCATTGTATGGCTCATAGAATGAATCTTGCATTTAAAATAGTAAGCAAGTTTCCACTGGTTTCAAAAGTTGAAGATCTTGTTCCTGAAACTCATGCATAATTTTGTCATAGTCCCAAGTGATTTCAAGAGTTTCAACAATTTGTTGAGGGTGTTACAGATGAAAAAAGATACTAAAATATGTTGATACAAGATGGATCTCATTGAATGGACTAGCTCAAAGACTATTTAGTGAGTACCAATCCTTAGTAGGGGTGATGTATGAACATCGCTTCAGTGTAGACAAAGCTCAAGATCTTCTCTTTCAATTAACTGATATAGATACATTATTAACATTGAATGGAATTCTTCCTATGCTTTATGAAATGAGTGTCCTTGTGAAAATGTCTCAGATTCACATAATGTATATTGCATAATACATACATAAAATAAAATTAGCATGTCTTCAATTGGATAATGTCTATACAATGCCAGAGTCTTTCACAGGTCCAACATTTAAAGGTTGGACTACTATCATCGATATAGAAAACATTGCAAATTATTTGAAGTTTGATGGAAAGGAATACTATGTATGGAAGTGCACGGGTATATGGTTCCATTTCATTTTGATAGTAATATGGGACAAATCACTGAAGAGTACCATATGTCAAGAGACCAATTCAACAATGTTGTGATTCCAGTGAAGCACAACTTGATAGAAATTGCAAAATCACTAGCATCAAAGATAAGGGAACGATTTCCTCGAGATTAATTATTGGAGGCCATCTCTGTGGTATACCCTCAATATTAGAACCCTGAACACAATAGAGATGCTAAAAGGGTTGACTTTTTAGCAAAATTGGAAATTTTAGTGCACCAATTTGGCAAGAATCACAATGTACAAGGAGAAGAGATTGAAGGTATATTAGATTAATCAAAGTTGTATCAACAAGCCAATATCTTTCGTCAAAAAATGTTATCTCAATATTTTGGTTTGGAGAAACCTCTAGAACATGGTGCAATAACAAGATTATGGACTAAATTAGTTGAAATTCAATACCTAGAAGAAAACATGTCAAAATATTTCAAATTAGTAGATTTATGTCCAACCATGATTTTTAGATCAATGGAGGATGAGAGAATTTTTAGTGCACTACTGTTATTGAAGTCAAAGTTGAGGAACAAACTTGATAAACATATGGATACATGTTTAATATTATATGTAACAAAGTATGACATAAACAATTTTCCATTCAATAGAGCACTAGCTCTTTAACGATCAGATTATGATAGAAGGGGAGAATACAACACAACAAATTCCTCTAATGAACTTGATATGGAAGATAATATTTTGGAGGCTCATAATAATAGTTCATCTACAGAGTTTCATGTTCATAATATAGAAAATGAGGGTCGACATGTTGATGTAAACTGGGATATTAATATACCCCAAGATGCTATCTAAACCAATATACATGAGGGGACTCTTATTTTGACTTACATGTTCCATTGATGATTGGAGTTGTAGAAATAATGAATGGAATGGCACATGTGATGTGATTCTTGTTAGTTTGTTGACTTAATTGTTCCTCTATTTCTGGAGTACATTGGAAAAAGGTAATTCTTTATGCGAGCAAGATTAGCATCTATAAATTTGAGATTGCATTTAAGGTAAAAATAGGTTCTATATTTTGTATTAAATAGTGTAACATTGAAGATACATTTATTTGATCCAAGCCATTTTAAGTTTGATGGTTTGATAGTTAACTAATACATTCTCTTTTTCCTATCTGTGACAGGAAATGAAGTTGGCATTTCATGAAGTTGAGACCTATCTCTTCACATAGATAGTGTCCTAGTATTAAAGGCTAAATAACTAACTAACAAGACTTTTGCTAAGAAAGAATGGGCTCATTCAAGACTCAAGTGCATAAAACTTCTTGGATTTGTAACTTTGATATCTTGGAAAATTTTAATGGTTTGTTTGTTGTTTGCATTTGGACCATTTTTTCAACTTTGGAAGTTTGGTTTTATTTTGATTAAAGATTGTGTTAGTCCCTTGAATGATTCTAGTTCTCATTTGATGCTTGACTGAAGCTTGAGGCATTTGTAGTAGCTTGATTGGTTTATTTAGATTATATTATGTTTTTTTATATTTTCTTTGAGAAGACATGTTGGTATTCATAAAAGGAATGAGCCATGAGTTGCTAAGCCAAGAGAAAAATGGTCTATGTACTGGCCTACTAGATTCCTACGTAGTCATCGTAGGACATCTATTTCCAATGAGACCAACATTCCTCTAATGCATTTATAATTTTAATGTTATGAATAAAAAAAAATTACATGTAGCCTCTCAATAATTTTTTTATGAATCATTGAAATGATTTGTAATCTAGTATGGTTATTTGAAAGTCAATCAAGCATAGTAAAAATAATTAATCACTAACATAAATTCAACTGAACATTGTCACTTCTTATTAAGAGATTAAATTTCCAAATACAATGTTAATTCTGCAGTGATCAATGGAAAAACAAGGACTAGCTCCCTAGCGTAAACAATTTGTACATCTTTTAAACCATGCCCTCTTCTCATAATAGAATGAAACTACCATTAGTTCAAACAATCTTGAGAATATTTCAATTCTCAAGCTGTTCATAACTTCTCAAAATAGATATTGTTAAGATTACAATAACAAAAATTAGAAACTTAAAAATCGGTGCTCCAATTGTTATCCAATGATGTGGCAAGCTACATGATTCCTTAGATAAGTTGTGCTAATTCCAGTCTCCATAAGATCACCCTCTACCAGTTGGATATGTTAGATCCACGAGGAGAGTCAATCGGTGGTGCCATAGTCTTCTTCATGCATGTTTCAGCTAGGTGTTTCAACATGGTGTTTCAGCACCAGCGGTCCAACTAGCAGCATATTTGCATTCATTATTATTAAATTTTAATTCATCAATAATTACCCAAATTAGGAAACATCATCCTAGTTTACAAGTACTCTATGAATTAACATAACACAATCATCAATGAATAATGAATTATTAATTGTACATGCTCCAAGGACCATGATTGATGTTCTCATAGGAAATGTAAACAATAAGGTCCAGGGATGAATTAATACAAGAGAATGATAAATGATAAGGAAAAAAGGGCAATTTTAGTAGCCAACATCTCCCCCCATCTGCACCATTGCATGTCCCCATGCAACTTCAAAGTTCACTCACTTAGAATCAGAGTCTAAGTCAGGGCATGGAATTTTCCAATGCAAATTAGAAATATTGTAGGATGATGTAAAATTATCTTCTAAATTCTTGTAGCCCCTAGAATAAATCACTTCTTCCCAACATTCCCTTTCAGTCTTCTTAGTCAATTTGTACTTATGTTGATACTTCTTTATTGGCAGCCAAATAAGAGGGGATTGAAATTCAAGCTCCAATCATTGTGGACCACAAGTCTTAATGCACTCAATATAGATAAGAACCCGAGATAGAGCATAGGTAATATTTTCATGTCTATAGGGATCCTTGGTCCTCAAGGCCAGAGAGGATGCTTCCCATCTAAATCTACTACCTTCCAGTGCAAACAGTTTTTGATCATTAATTGTTTTAACACGAGAATATATGACAAAATTTTGAAGGTTTGTCACTTTTCTATCCCTATAAGATGAAGAGAGTAGATGTCGATGTATATTAAAAAAAATAACATGAGTATGTGGTTCACCCCTAATCCATAATGTTGATTCTCCTTCATTCTTTTGGATTGTGTGGAAGGCATTCCACCATTCTTCCTTATTGTTCACAAAAGAAGTGAAGGCTCTCAACTGCAAATATCCTACATAGGGAACATGATTAAATTTTATATCCAACAGGCATGCATGTTCATGCAAATAAATATCACACAAGAAATGTTGATATGAGAAATCACTCTAGGAGAAAGTTTCTAAAAACTCAAAGGCACTAATCATTTTATAAGGCCTTCCTTCCTTAATAGATTTAATCTTAAAAATTGTTAAATGTTCATGAAGGAAGACCAGGTATGAGGGAGAAGGGCTTCTACAACTGAACAACTCTTATGCTAACAAATACACTTGATTTTTATCTTGTTTCATAATCTGGCACTTAGCTTGCAGCTTCTTCAACTCACCCAATTCCTTCTTTATTTCTTCCCATTTAAACTTCTGAGATATAAAAAAATATACCCTATTTCTCCCTGAGGTCATGTATTTCCTTTCTGCGGGCTGACACAAGAATCATTCCTTCTCCAAACATGGTAACTTGTTGCTTCCATTTATCAATCTCTACCAACAAAAAGATAGTATTATCTTCTGTGTCATGATGATCAACTTCTTATTCATCCTCATCATTGATTTCTAGAGGAATTTGAGCTTGTGTCATTGGTTCTTGTGTAGCAGTGACTTTATCTGATGTGGTAATTCTTCTTCCTCGACCATTGGTTCTTGTGTGACAGTTGTTTCTTCTGTGGCCTCATCAGATTGTTGATTTAAATTAGGTACCAGTGGTTCTTGTGTAGCAGTGGTACTCTTAGGCTGGGTTGGTTCAACAGTCTTAGCCATCACTAGTTCTTATGTTACAGTGACAACTTCATGTATATCCTTATTATACTGCATATTTAAATCAGGTACCATTGGTTATTGTGTTATAGTGGAATTCTCAGGTGTTTCAACAATATTCTTTTCTTCTTCCTTAACCACTGGTTCTTGTGTGGCAGTGGCTTTGTTTCTTTGTGTTGCCTCAGCCAGATCTTCATGTCTTTTGATTAGTCCCAAATATGAGGGCTCAAGAAGGGTCACCTCATACCCAACCAATCTATAAATATCCCCACACTCGGGACACAAATATTCCTTAAATGTTTCATGTGTTTCATCCTTCTATGATGGCATAGTTTGTCCTCCTAAAAGATGGGTTGCTTGCACTAATAAATACAGATCATGAGGTGGAGGCCTTTGGGCTGCCTTTTCTTCTTTTATCATTTCCAATTCCCCTGTAATCCTATGAACTTCTCTTTTCAATTGATCATTCTAAAAAAAAATGGAATGAAACTGAATTTTACCTCTTTCAACAATAAGTTATTGTGTTTCAACAACTATTTGATTTGGGCTCAGGTTGTCAATTGGTTCTTGTGTTACAACGACAACTTCCAGTTGTTGTAGTGGTTCTTTTGTAATAGTGGGTGAAATAGGATGAAAAACAAGAATCTCGATTTCTTCCATTTTCAGTTTAGTTGCTTCTGCTGCGACAACAACCCTGGTTCTTCTCCTTGTACTTGGGAAAGTTGATGGAAATGATGGAAATGGCCTCTTCCTCCTTAATATCTTTGGCATTGTTTAGGGAGGTTTCTCTGACACAATTTCAACTTCATAATCAAGGGAAAAATGGGAAGAATCATCATGCAAAGCAGATGATTCCTCCTACAAATCAATTACATTCTCTCTTTGAATCATTGCTTCAACCTCCCAAATTTGTTCTGGTGGAGTTTCTGCCCTTTCAGGTGACTGTGACCTATCTACAATTAATTCCTTCACTGTATCTCTAGAAGGAATCTCTGTATCTGATCATTCCCTCATTTTTGTCATGGGTTCTTCCACAATTGGTTCTTTTTTTGTATCCCCTCCTTCATGTTGTGTTGGTTGATTCTCCTCTATTAATTGGCCATTTTCCTCTGCTATAATGGTAGGTGATTTTTCATGGTTTTGGTGCAGAGATTCCTCCATCTTCACTCCAATATCTTCCATGTGTACATCTTTTGCATTCACAACTCTAGGGCTATCCCTCATTTCTACATCACCACTTCCATGTCCTAGTTGTCCAACAACATTATCTTGTCCCAACTCTTCATTAATTCCTTCTCTTTCCTCTATTTCTCTGTCTAAAATAATCCCTTCATTAATTCCTACCTCCTCTTATGATTCATTGTCATCATTTTCATCAACTTCTATTGCTCCCCTCACAATGAATTGAGCCCATGTCTAGTTTTTCAGTTCCAAGGCTCTCAACACTATCAATTTTATCAGGCAGTGGTGTGTGAGAGAACCTTAAAAAAAAACAGGATTGTCTTACATTATGTGCCATATTATGAAAAGATTCTAACAAATCATAAGGCATATCTATCAATGAGCCATGAAGAAGGTGTGACAACAAAACAAAGTCATATGTGTAAACAATGTTATACCTACCTTCACATGTAATATATTTCTGCTAGAAAAAAGCAAGATGGTCCCAAGGTTGAGGTAAAGACTCTATTTTTCTTCCACATCCTCTAGGCTGCACTTGCTCTCCTTCCTCCAAGAAATTGGTCTTTGCATTACGAATGGTTGTTCTTCGTCCAAACCATTTTCTTCTAGTGTTGGGAACCCCTGTAACAGAGGATATAATCACCTATGTTACACTAATCTCCAAAACTCTAACATGTGAATGGGTTCCTGTTAAATTTCAAGTGAATTCTAGGGAAACATCACTTTCAAACTTGTCCAACCACTCGAAATATGCTACCCACCCTATGTCTTAAAATATTTTGTAGACTTTTGGGCACCGACACAGGGCGTTGGGGGTTACTGGTTCATGACGGACTGCAAATCCTCCCATGCTAAAAATTCTTCTATGTAATTATTTGTTATAGTATTGCAAAGGAGTTTCAGGTTCAAAATTCCCAACATGGATCCAAGAGCTTCAACATGCATGAGCGTGCAGGAACAATGGAAGGATATTTGTTGGTATTTTTGGAACGGTGGTGGTGATTTGAATTTCATGGGAAAAATCAACCTGAAAACCATGTTGATTGAATGTTCATGGAGATGGTTGGTTAATTTATTCAGGTATGATGAGATACCCCCCAACTTGAACTGACAGTATTGGTTGTTTGTTGGTGATGTGGAAGGGCATGTAATAGTCATTATTTCACATTATCATGTCAAACACATGTCACAGTGACTGGTCATACCTGTAGGTTGTAAACCACAGACACGTACATGCGGGCACTGACCAACTCCTGCTGACAAGAAAAATCTGAGGTGGCAATTACGTTCAACTTATCAGTACCTTCCATTAATAGATACTCATAAGTTCTTACTGACAATCACAGATGAAAATGGTGGAGTAACTATGCCACCTGGATATGATGGAATCAGTGGGGCCATGGCCCATAGTCTTTTTCGTGTGTGTTTCAATACGGTGTTTCAACACCAACATATCTTTATTCATTCTTATTAATTCTACATAGTCTTCTTCGTGCATGCAACATGTTTCATCTAGGTGTTTCAGCACGGTTTTTCAACACCAACATAACTGCATATATGTACATCTCCATGGTTTACAGGTATGACTGTGTAATTACCCAAATTAGGACTAAAGAAGCATCATCCTAGTTTACAAGTTAACTATAAATTAATTTTTAACATAACACAATGTTGAATGAATAATGAATTGTACTTGCTCTAGAATTGATGTTCTCATAGGAAATGTAAACAATAGGGATGAATTAATACAAGAGAATGAGATGAAAATGGCATGGAAATGATAAGGAAAAAGGGGCAATTTTAGCACCCAATAATGTCTCACTGAGTCACTTGAGTATATTAACGTAGTCTTCTTTGTGTGTGTTTCAACATGGTGTTTCAACACCAGCATATCTCCATTCGTTGAACATTCTTATTAATTTTACATAGTCTTCTTCATGCGTGCATCGTGTGTTGAGGAAAAGATATGAAATGATTTTACTCAAGCTTTTCAGATTTTTCTTGGCTAAAGCAAAATAGACGGGAATATCATCCTCTGTTTATAACCAACAAAGATAACATACTAACTCACAAGTATTAATTACGAGTGCTTAGGCTAGTCTTTTATAAATAAAAAAGCTTGTTGGAAATTCACTTTTTATATAATTTTCTGAATATAACAATTGCTGAAATAAATGTAGAGACATAAGTAAATACACCAAGATGATAATCAAGACAGATGAGGCATAAATCAATCCTTTATTTCATTCCAATTCACCAAAGAGACACTTTCTTTACAAAATCTCATACAGAAATTTTGGACCAAAGTCAAACTTAGACATCCCCGATGGAACATACAAAAGGACCTCGGACATAAAACCAAAATTGAACTCTAAAAGTTGGATCGTCTTGCCACAAATTGCTTCCCACTCAACTCTGCACAATACCCTTTGTCAGTCATGAAAACTAATTCAAAAATAGACAATTCTACACAAACTATCAAAGATAGATCAACACCTATGAAAAACAAGTGTCTGAATGATATAATTCAGCCCTGAATGTTGTTGTCTACAATAAGACCCTGGTATCATAAACAAGAATTAGGCTTGTGACAAATTAAGGAATGAATGAAAACTGAACTATCTCAACATAAACTCAAAGAGCAAACCTTAGTATGCTTCTCCTTCTATCCTGCCTTGTTCCTCCCTTTCCTTTTTCCTTTGAGAAAATCAGAATTGGTTGAGGTAGTTGAGCCACCTCATTAGTTAATTAACTAAATACTCAACCAATGTTTTAGTTAGGGGGGAAAAGTAATAATCATAATAAGGGTTATAAATAAATAATAACTAGTAGGTGGGACCCCTTGTGACTCCCTTTAAATCATAAAATTCATAACATAACTAGTTAGTTAAGAAAAACACACCTCCTTGTGACTCCCATCATCATATTAATAGTTGACAATTTAGCTCATGATATTTGAAATTATTTTCAAAAAATATATTACTTGTATATCCAAAAATAAAACATGTTGTCCAAAAACTTTTGAAGTCAATTTTTATCAACCATAGATAAAATAAAAACTCAAAAGCCATATTTCCCACTTTGAGATGCAATCTTTCCTTGATTATTGTTGTCACCTTTCGATTTTCCTGAATTTTCCTTTGGCTACACTAAGCCTTTAGGCCTAATATTGTTGATCACGTGGGAACAATCACCCCTCAAATGCATCCGGGAAGACACGGATTTGTAAGAGCCATTGGAGGGTGAGGAAGGGGCAGAGGTGGATTTTCCTTTGTCAGGGGCATGGTGGGTCTCAGTTTTCAACCTTTTGCTAGCATGAGAGGACTGAACTGGCGAGTGGACAAGTGCATCTTGGGCAATCTGGTTAACAGGCGGGGGAGCAGGTTAGGAAAAATTGGACCAGCCCCGATGTTGGGAGACTTTCAGGTGGACAAACTCTTTCCATCCATCATTTTCGAGGACCTCAATTTGCAATGAGACATGAGGGGGCATGAGAATACTAGGGGATTTTGGAGCTTGGAAAGGAGGCCTTTCAGGTATCAAAGTGTATGGAGAACCTTGGTCTTCTTGGGCCTTTGTTCTAATTACCTCTCCCTCAGTTGCCTCTTCCATGGCTACCTCAGCTGAAGAAACTCATTCCTACATGCATGATTGATTAGCAAATATTCCTTTTAACAACCATACATGATAACTCTTTAAAAATATGAAATATATTTTGGCTTAGCAACACATTAGGCTCATGCAATCCAATCCAAAAAAATTGTTTAACTGTCGTCAATGAGCAGGGTGTGAACAAAAGGTCATGGGATATGCGAGGGGCATGTATTTAGTGAAAAATGATAAAATGAGGGGGAAATAAACACAGTTACTGCTTAAAAACACAACAATCAACTGTAATGCAACCAAAGAAAACATTATTGTAATCCAACGACCTTGAACTGCTTCAATACATAATTTTTCTTTACTGTAATTAATTTTTAGAACAGGGAGTGAAAAATAAATGTGGGAAGGCGAGGGGGTTGTATTTAGCAGAAAGAGAAATAATGGTAGGGAAAGAGAGTGATTATTGTTCATAAACTTAATTAAATGATCCATAAAACCATTATGTAAAAAGAAATATACCAACCAAATCACCACTGTGTTGACGGGCATAAGTGACACACCGTCAACTGGAAGGTTAGATCCAGATCGGGGTTGTCTGATTAACCCAAGCCATTTGGTATGATCTGACCCGACGGGTTTAATGGCTCCGTTAGCGAACTAAGATCCTAAAAACAATAAAAATAAATAAACTAATCTAAACTATGATTCTAACAATTGATATACAAATTACAAAAAAATGTGAATACACAAATGATTATAAACAATCTATATACAGTTTACAAGGTTTGCTTGAAATCTTGCGAAAGTGAATGTTCGTAATAGTATTTCTAAATAAGATAAAGTAAGAACATAAATCTTTTTAATGTTTAAAATTATTAAACTAATAAATACTAAGCAAATATGATTGAAACATGACAGAAAAACAATCCAAGCTAATTAATGAAATCATCATTTCATTTATATATAAACAACTCTGAATAAAAGAAGTCAAATGGATCTACTAATCTCTAACTGATTAATATTAATAGACCAAGTTCCTTTTCCTGCGTTGGATGAGCTCATGTTTGTCCTGTATTAAGAGGAAACCTATTGACAAAGACAAATATAAATCTTCCTGAAAAAATTCAAGGAAGTATTTCATGCATTTGGAGTGAATTCAAAACAACAGAAAAATAACCAATTAATATCCTACAATCTTAAGATAATCAATAGCGGAGGAAGAAAGAAATTTTAATCCTGGGCATTGATATTATCAACCATTTAATAACATAAGTAAACTCAAAGATAATTGAATAATTGATTAATCGATTAATCACAGGTGCAAACTAAATCAATAGATCATGGACAACATTTAAATATTTAACGATATGAAAGCATCATATGATGACAAGACTAAAGCTAAATCAACCATAATAATATATCATAACACAAAAGTAATAGGAAAATACAATGAGAGAAGCATTGCAAAATTCACATAGGACTAAAGCCAACAACAAATTGTTTTTCCATATCACTTCCACAGTCATATATCCATTCTGTAATCCAGAAAAAGTTGTCTTTAACACTAAACAACAACTACTATTTAAACATGTCTTAGATCAGTAACCTCCTATCATACAAGATAGAGGATGATCCCTAAAAATAAGTTTGCTTCAAAAATAGAATAACAAAGGAACACTCCTGCAGGAGTCCTTGATAAAAAAAATAATTACATAATGACATTGTTTTATCAAACAAAATGAGAAATTACTAAGTTATGCAACGCATAATCCATGAATTTTTCTCCATGTGAATAGCATCATAATTGTTGTTTTCCTGAAAATGATAAAACATAATTGAATTTTAGATAACAATACAAACTAATATTTACAAATAGACTGGCTACATAATCATAAGATTCTGTAGCTAGTCTTAAATTAACAACAAAATCAAAATAAAATCTATCTATTTTATTTTTCCAATAGAATTAAATCAAAGAGAATCAAAACATTTTTTACCATTTCAGAGATTAGAAAATGAAGCATCTGATAAGTCTGAGTTAATGATAGCGTTGAAATTTGTTTTATCCTTGATAATCACATTACCAGATCGTTTAAACCTTTTGTTGTCCCTGTCAGTGTTGGATCGAACGCATGCTTTTAATTATTGATTTTCACTTTCAAGGAAGGAGTTTCAAGCTGCCATATGTTTTAACTATGCTTGGAGATAGGGTATGTCCCTGTAGTATTGTTCAACCCAACCAAGACAATTTTCATAGTGTATGAGTGCTATGGTAGGTAGAGGTTGAGTGTGTTCTACACAGGGTGCTTTGGTCTGTTCTGCAACTTGCTTCAGATCGTGGCGTATACTAGCGAAGCCTTCTTGATTTTTTAGGAATGGAGGTAGCTCAGAAACGAAATCATATTGTATAGCTTCAATATTGGTTTCATTTCCGAGGGACTGATCATCTACATCTTATCGGGAATAAATTCATTGATCTCACCATCAAACAAGTGATCATCGACCTCTATCACTGGGATCGAGATCAGATGATCTTGCTGGTGATTTCTCAAATTTTTGGATATTAACCTGCCTAGTCTCTTATTTGTGAAATTTAAATCTAAATCACATTGTTCCTTATGCTTGCGATTTTTCTTGACAACCGATTTGTTAAAGAAACCCTGATTCGGCTCAACAGTGGGAGAAGGAGAAACCTTATCCTTTAACACATCTATAACTTCCTCTAACGATTTTATGGGCACGAAATCATATCGTGGATTTTTGCCCAAAGGGTTATGAATAGTAACAGAGTTTCGTTATGTAGTCGCATGGTCTTCATGTGGATCAACACCTTGATTTTTGGTAGTAGGATTACAGGGATTGAGGTTTATATTGAAATGAAGAGGCGATTCTACTGTATTCTCGGGTAGGGTGAAGTTATTTCTACACAACAAATCTTCCCAAGTATCCCCAGTCTTAGATATATGCGACAACAACATAATTCAAATAAGACCATGGTGAAAAAGACTTGAAAATGGGTTAAACTTATGTTTCTGATAAATTTTAGACATTTTCTGCAAACTCATAAACATATAGAAAGGCATATTTAACTTGAACCCTAGAAAAATCATCAACGGGAAGATGTGATACAAGAAAACTAAGCCATATCTACCCTCACAAGTTATGAATTGCTTAAGAATTAGAAGCATGTCGTGCCATCGGGGTTTGATGAGAGTAATAGGTGTACCTTTTGGTCAACACTTCGATTTCCTAGAGACCATGAGCAAATTCCAGGGCATGTCTTCTAATTTGGCATTTTTGGACCATCGTTCTCCCTCCTAGGCCAGTCCCATAGCTCATGTTATGGAATCCTCAGTTACTTCGAGTTGCATATCCGTAATATTAGCTTTGGAGCCATCAAACGAATGAGAGAAATCCTATGCAACTGCTAGGTTATGACCCTCGAACTTTATGATAAAAATGTCTGATACACGTGCCACGATATCGCCTATGGCATTGTCGTGAGTGAGGAGGGATTGCGAACCATTGGGTTCAATTCTTACCACAGGAGCCATTGGTGCTATCACATAGACACATTAAAGGAAACGAGAGCTAGGTTTCTCTTTCCAATACACAAATAGTAAGAAGAGGTCTATAAAATTGGGAGAGGTCGGATGCCTAAGAAATCAGGAGGCTATCATACTTGGCAATTCGAGCTTTGGGTGGGTAAGAACTAGAGGATGCACAAGCTTGTAAACCACTCTGCCCAATGAACACTAAACCCAAACCACTACCTCTTACCTACTCGAATAATGAATGTGAGTCTGAATTTTGCAGGACAATAGGATGATGTGGAATTGTAAGTACACCATTCTTGTACCAGGGTGATAGGATTGTGATACAACCGCTAAGAGAAAAATGCATATTTCGAATTTTAACCCAAGGTTTTGCGCAATTAAACATATCAAATGTAAAAACCATATAATCAACCATAGATGAGACTCAATTAAATATCCCAAAGTGAATAAATAAATGGCAATGGATCAATCAATTATCTTACAAACTTTAAGATTTATAAACATATAGATGCCTTTTAGGTGTAATCCCTTTAGAAAAAGAAACAAAGAAACCAAAATTTTGTTTTAATTTCATGCTTTCAATCATGAAATTAAACAAAACAAATGATAGATTAAAAACAAAAAGCTCTTATACTCATCTAACCTAATGAATCTCCTCAAGACCAAAAGACATAAACATTTGTAAGGATAAGGAGGAGGCAGCTACAAAAAAAATTATCCCTTGGTGATGACTTTTTATTATGATAAAATTTGACAAGAGTAGTTGGCTTCCAACAATGGCAACACACTGGGCGAAGAATTTATCTCTGCATCACCAAAAATTCATATCAGGGGCACAAATGAATTAGTAATAAATTTTAGAGAGAGTTAAAGACAGATCAATCATTTCGACAATAACTCAGAAAAAATAACACAGTCATAGTATTGGATGCATTTCTGTCTAAAAATTGTAATCTGGTATCTCGTTTTGATCACAAGGGTAGCGATGTTTATACATATGACTCCAATACCGTTGATAGGCCCACTGCTGCCAGCAAGTGTCTATAGCCTAGGCAGGGATGTCATTTAACTTGCTCTGGTACCTCTATCCTGTCCAAGAGTCATTCATTTATGATAAAAACATCCTGACACATGATCAATTTAAAACATACCCGAGGATCTTCAAAACCCGAAATTGCTTCACTGGCAGCAGGCCTGTTCAGTACGCCAACGAATTTGTCTTGGTATCATGTGTGCATTTACCCACTTCTATCAGACTTGTTCAGTGTCCCGACGGGTTTACAAAAAATTCCCACACATTGCAATGCTTCCAACTCTCTATAATTTGTTTATAAATTTCCAGAAACTTTATGATATTAAGAGAGCGGGGTGATATTGAATATCTCACGGCCTGGTAATGAAAGGATTGATCATTTAAGAATTATTTTTCAATTCTAATGACTTCCATCATGATTTGGACAATTAGATTTATGTTAAGAAATCATCTCTAGGATGGGGAGGCACATTGATTTGTTCTCATTAAAACAAGGACGACGTTAGAAGTTGTTTTAAGGATAATTGTGTTTTCATGTGATTTTAATGAGAAACCAGACACAATAACTGGATAGAAACTTACTTATGTTGATATGAGTTTAGCACTTACTATTCAGGTGCTTGAACGGTTATCAACTGTCGCTAATGAATCAAAAAATGTGATTCCCTTCAACAATGAATGGTGGTCTAGAAATAATCATCTAGAAAACAAATCAAAATCAAACAAAATGAAAAGAACCAAAATAAAAAACAGAAAAAAAAAAATTAAAAATATTTACAAAAGGGTGGGTCTCAAATCATCAAGCGAAATATTTATTGAGAGCCTAGCCATTCACTGGGAAATTGTTTGGATGTCCCTCCAAGTCATGCAGACGAAAAGAACTAGGACCCAATTTTTCAGAAATTACAAATGGTCCCAGCCACAAGTTTTGGAACTTGGTATGTTCTCCCTTACCCTCGTGCGCTTTGTCCCACTTGAGAACCAAATCCCCAACATCAAAATTCCTTTCAGAGGATGAACTTGTATCAAACCAACTCTTCACAATTTGTTGGTGCTGGTCAAGTTTTTGTTTTTCTTGTGTTCTTACCTCTTCTAATTTTAATAAAGCATTTATCCGGTTTTCTAGAGGAGGACACTCCTCTTCTTGAACTTTCTGCGATAATTGTAGAGAAGGAATCAAGACATGTGGGGGGGCGGGGGGGATGTATTATCTTCCATAAATGAGGAAGAAAGGAGAATTACCATTGGAGGCTTTTGGAGTTACCCTATCATCCCAAAGTGCTTTGTAAAGTGCATTGTGCCAATTCTTGTGGTTTTCTGACACTGTCCTTTTTATAATCTTGATTAGATTCTTATTTTTCGACTCGGCTAGACCGTTCCCTTGAGGGTAATAGATAGTAGAGTACTTAAGTTTAATCCCTTTTTCCAAAGAAAAAACATTCATATCTAGGGAAGAAAAATAAGAATCATTTTCAAAAACTAGACATTCAGGAATTATGAATCGAGTGATAACATGAGAGTTCAGAAATGACACTACCTGATTCGTATTGACCACTTTTAACGGTAAAGCTTCAGACCATCTCATGAAATAGTATGTTGTTGTGAGGATATATTTGTGTTGCTATGAGGAAGGGGGATTGATCGGTCCTATAATATCCAGACCCCAGTGCTGAAAAGGTGTGTCTACAGTAACAGGTTATAAAGGAAAGGCTATTTTTTCTCCCGCCCTACAGCCTTTTGGCAGATTATACACTTGTGGGACAACGTATGAGCATATTTAAAAAAAATTGGTCAGTAGTAGCCAGCCCTTAGTACTTTGTGAGTAGTGGTATATCCACCAAAATGACCACTGACATCACCGGAATGAAGTTCAGCCAACACCCTTTCAGATTCCTCTTTTTCCAAACAATGCAGAAAAACACCATCAAAATTATTTCGAAATAATATATCATTGATTAATTGGAAAGATGCAGATTTAATCCTTAGTGCTCTTCTTTTTTTTGGATTGAGATTATGAGGAGCAGTTCCATGCAACAAATAAAATATGATATTCTCATACCATGAATTGAGCGTAGTTTGTGCACAGTTGATCTGTTTTTCATTATGTTGATTTACAGTTGATGTATTTATTTGAATTTCTAATTCCTCAACTGAATCAACCACCAATTTACAAAGTCCTTGAACTCTAACAATCTGGGTAGGGGTTATTTCAAGATCATATTCCTAGAGTGATGTCATCCAATTTTCCCTTTTCTCACCTAGCTCTTTTTGCACTAACAGATTTCTTACAGCGGGGTAAGGAACAACAACTTTGGTCCTGGATTTCAACAATTAAGACTTGAAGTGTTTGACTGCTTTAAAAACAACATATGTCTGTTGATCTACTGCGATTTAATTACGTTCTTCTCCTTTAAAATCAGATCTCATGAATGCAATGGGTATCTCATTTCTTTCGACATTTTTCTGTGTAAGCACAACATCATAGGATCTATCAGATGCAAAAGTGTATAAGGTGAAATCCTGAGAAAAATTGGGGCTCATCAAGGAAGGTGCTTCTATTATGGATTTTCTAATTGAATCGAAAGCCTAACTTTCTTGTGGTCCCCATCTGTATAAAACATATTTTTTAATTAGATTTTGTAGAGGTCTAACCATTTCATAAAAACTCGGGACAAACCATCTGACAAAATTAATTTTACCCAAAAATGATTGCATGACCTTTTTGGAAGAAGGAGGGGGAAGTTTGGAAATGGCTTGGGTTCTCTCAAGGTCAATTATCATTCCATATTTAGAAACTATAAACCAAATAAATTTACCTTTTTCTACTACAAAGACTGATTTTTTAGGATTGAGGGAAATGTCAAAATTGCGACATCATTCTAACACAGCCCTAAGATGAGACAGGTGGTCTTTCTTGTTTTTGGAAAAGACAGTGGCATTGTCTATATAGACCACCACTGACTAGTTGATGAGGCCACGGAAGGCAATGTACATTGCCCTTTAGAAAGTGGCACCGACATTTATCAATCCGAAAGGCATTTTCCTGTAGGTGTAAGTGTCCCACGAGGTACGAAAGGTGGTTTTAAGCTGGTCTGAAGGGGACATAAGGACCTGGTTATATCTTGAGAAACCATCTAATAAAGATAGTCTTTTAGAACCAAACACTTGTTGCAGAATTTGTTCCATTGGAGGAACAAGGTAGTTGTCTTTATCAGATGCTCGGTTTAAATTTCGAAAATCGACACAGAGTCGAATTTCTCCATTTTTCTTCCTTACATGGACTAAGTTAGATACCCATTGAGTATGCCTAACTGAAAAAATTATCTTGGCAATAAGTAATTTATTTAGTTCCTTTTTCACGGTAGGTTCCAATTTAGGATGCATTTTCCTCAATTTTTTTGGAAAGGCTAAGTCTGGGGTTTCATAGGTATTACATGATGTATGATGTTTGGGTTGAAAGTTTTTAGTTCATCGTACATCCAAGAAAATACATCTTTAAATTCTTTGAATAATTTTATAAAAGAAGACCTTTCTTGTTCATAACACCCTTTTCCCAGATTAATATTTTGAGGGTTATCTCGTGTTCCTAAATTTACAGTTTCGTACATCAAAGAGGAACTGTTTGTTTTGCAATTGACTACCCCTCTAAACTTGTCATGCAGGTCATAAAATTTCTCTAATCTCACAACATATTTGGGGATAGAGTTTACCAACTCAGATGATGATTCTAGAGATCGAGTCTCAGATATTACCGTGAAATCTCAGAGATTCTCATCATGAGTGCTTTCATCAATAACAACATCCTGGAAGGTGTCTTCCATGTGCAAAAAATTGATGATCTGTTGATCATCATAAAATACTCTCTAGTTTGTGATATTGTCTGAAATCGATGGCCTGAATAACAATTCGACCGAGAATGCATTAGGAGAAAGACCATCTGCAGACAACAATTTAGAAGCAACATTGGCTAGTAAATCAGATGTTGAATTACTCATCCTAGGAATGGAATTTATATTAAATGCTAAAAAATTGTGCATTAAACCCCATACCTTGGTTTGCTAATTCTTTGGATGCAGTGATAAACGATGTATTGCATTTCTTGCCTATTTGACTACTATTTTTGAATCACCAAATACTTCCAAATTTTGCACGTACATGTCCAGTGCCTTCCTTAGTCCCTGCAAAGGTGCTTTGCACTCGGTAGTGTTGTTATTACATTCAAACTCTAATCGACAAGCAATAAAAGTTGTATTGCTTGTGGGATCGACTAGCACACAACCAGCAGTTGCTCCTTCTCGGGATTTGCATCCATCAAAATATAAGGACCAGGTTTGTGCATCATTAGCAATATTTGGTGTATTTGGTAAAGTTGGTGCCTGAGTATAGGATGTTACTTCAGATTTTTGTTCTGGGTTAATGATAGAGGAAATTTCAGTCATGAAATTACCAAAAAAAGTATTCATTCCCTATGTTTCAATCGAATTTGCAGCAGTAACAAAAGGATCATTTGGGTCATTTAGATTTGTCATGGTGTACTTGAGGTAACATTCTCTGTTTATTCTGATATTATTGGGCTACCCATTTTTCGACAACCATAAATGAGACCAGTCTGTAGAAAAATAGCCATGTAACTGTTCTAACCAATATCTACTCAAAAACAGACCATAAAATTCAGGAATGTCAACAACAATAATATCGATTACTTGATGAACCTTTGGATTGGACAATAATCTAATCAACACATTTTTTAGTTCACCAATGACTTTGACATTAGTTTGATCTAACTTTATCTTTAAATCAGAAGGTTTTACTTCTGCATTAATTTTCTGGCATACAGAAAAAGGCATTTCATTTGACGAGGCACCATAATCAACCATACAATTATGTACATTCCTATTAAATATTTTGAAGGTTAATAAAAAGGGAGGCACATTTTTCCATGCAATAACAATAGAGTTCTACTGATTTTTTATGGTTGTTCCTGAAACAATTTTATCTAAGTTTCCTACAGTTTTTTCTGATAAGTCCCTTTTATCTTGGTTTTTAGATGTCTTTTTACTTGGGACATTTTTAGTTGTTTTTAAGTCAACTTTTGCTAATTATTTGTTGCTAACATGATTCTTTTTACTATTTTCAACAATGCTTTGGAGCATTTTCTGCAAAATAAGTGGAAATTTCAGCAATTCAAAAACTGAAATATTTTTCCCTTAATTTTTTCAGATCTTCAATTAAATCATATTCTAAAACTGGGGCAGCTAGATTTTGTCTTGTTTCAATTTTCTTTGGTTGTTTGGAAATCACATTTTTTACTTGTTTCGGGTGAGGGCTTGTTTTGTTTTTACTTCTAGTGTTGTAGGGGTGGAGAGTTTCAAAATTTGCTTGAAAATGTTGTCCGACAAGTGCCCAAAAATGGGAGGAGATGAGTCTTCCTCTTCTATTATCTCTTCCTCGATTGTATCATCTTGATTTTCTGGAGGAGTAGAAACAAAATTTTTATGTGCTTCCAATACTGTTTGCAAAGCATACTGTAAAATTTCAAAATTTAGACCTTCTATGGTCGGGTTTGGCTGGTTTGGAGGAAAAGGTTTTCTAAAAGGAGGTTTGAAACCTCCTTTACTTGTATATGCCTCCTCGGTGGATATTTTCAAGTCAACGACCTGAATGGACAATTTCTGGAAATATTTCTGCAAGCTCTCCAAGTCTAATGTTTCTTGTTGATTTTTAACTTGAGGAGGCCTAGTGAGGATCTCTATTTTCTTTTTAGAAGAGGAAGTTGTTTCAACCTCACTACTTATGTTATCTTTTAAGCTCAAAATTTCTTTCTCAAGATGGCTTGCCTCCTCAAAGGCTTCCAAAAATGTGTTCTTTTTGGACCTTTTAACCCATATAGCTACATTGTTATGCAGGGCCTTAGTATAACATGCAACAATTAATTTTTTTGTAGGCATCGAATCTACTGGGATTTTGTTTTTCAGTGTTAGGAATCTCTGGTTAAAGTCTTTAACTTTTTCTTTAGGGTTCATTTTTAAACTAGAGAGTTTCATTACTAAAACTTCCGGGGACTTATCATCTCCGAATTTTTCTAGAAAACAAGTTTCAAACTTGTCCCAGGAGACAATGGTTTGAGGTTGCTGTGAAAAATACCAAGTTTAGGCATTTACCTCAAAAGTATAAGGGAATAGTCTGCACACGACATATTTGTGTTCGAAACTCCAAAGTCTAACAACTAGCATAAATTTCTTGATGTGATCCTCAGTTGATTGCCTCAAATCTGGATCAAATTTGGGCAACCATTTCTCTGGATGTTTTGGTAATGGGTGTTGGGGTCCAGGCACAACCACAACATCTTGATTGAGCCAAGGTCTGGCAGGATTATTTTGGTTTTCCATGGGATTTGGTGGAGTCAAAGGTTGATATGGTTCAGATGAAGAACTACCTTTGTTCGAGGATTCACCTTCTGAAGAAGGTGGAGAAGAACTAGGTGGGGATGGTGTGATACCAGATCCTCCAACACCAAGGATAAGTGCTTCAGCAGGGTTGGTATTATTACCACCTAAAGGGTTTCCAGGAAGACTAGTTTCTTGAGGTTGTCCTAGAAGATTTGTGAAATCAGGGGGTTGATTAAGTTGTCTACCAAGTTGTCTAATATGGGATAAATCACTTTGAGTTATTATGAGTGACTGGTGAACAATTTCTTGGACGTCAATCCCTTGAGGAACTGGTGTCACTAGTTCGATGGGAAAGTCAGGGGTATTGTCTGATGTAGTATTTGTTTCAAGTGTAATGTTGGTGTCTGAGTGACTCTGTGTAACGATAGGAGAACGATTGTTTGGGGGAGTGTTGTGACCTCCACGTGCCATCAATTAATTCCAGGCCCTCCTTCTAGCATCATTTGTTGACAAGCGTAAGTGACACACCGTCAACTGGAAGGTTAGATCCAGACTGGGATTGTCTAATTAACCCAAGTTGTTTGGTATGATCTGACCCGACGGGTTTAATGGATCTGTTAGCCAACTAAGATCCTAAAAGCAATAAAAAGAAATAAACTAATCTAAACTATGATTCTAACAATTGATATACAAATTACAAAAAAAATGTGAATATACAAATGATTATAACAATCTATATACACTTTATAAGGTTTGCTTGAAATCTTGCAAAAGTGAATGTTCATAATAGTATTTCTAAATAAGATAAAGTAAGAACATAAATCTTTTTAATGTTTAAAATTATTAAACTAATAAATACTAAGCGAATATGATTGAAACAATGACACAAAAACAGTCCAAGCTAATTAATGCAATCATCATTTCATTCATATATAAACAACTCTGAATAAAAGAAAGCAAATGCATATACTAACCTCTAACGGATTAATCCTAATAGACCAAGTTCCTTTTCTTGCGTTGTATGAGCTCATGTTTGTCCTGTATTAAGAGGAAACCTATTGACAGAGACAAATATAATTATTCCTGAAGAAATTCAAGGAAGTATTTCATGCATTTGGAGTGAATTCAAAACAACAGAAAAATAACCAATTAATATCCTGTGATCTTAAGATAATCAATAGCGGAGGACAAAAGAAATTTCAATCCTAGGCATTGATATTATCAACCATTTAATAACATAAGTAAACTCAAAGATAATTGAATAATTGATTAATCACAGGTGCAAATTGAATCAACAGATCATGGACAACATTTAAATATTTAACGATGTGAAAACATCATATGATGACAAGACTAAAGCTAAATCAACCATAATAATATCTCATAACATAGAAGTAATAGGAAAATACAATGAGAGAAGCATTGCACAATTCACATAGGACTAAATCCAACAAAAAATTATTTTTCCATATCACTTCCATAGTCATATATCCATTCTGTAATCCAGAAAAAGTTTTCTTTAACACTAAACAACAACTACTATTTAAACATGTCTTGGATCAGTAACCTCCTATCATACAAGATAGAGGATGATCCCTAAAAATAAGTTTTCTTCAAAAATAGAATAACAAAGGAACACTCTTGTAGGAGTCCTTGATCAAAAAAATAATTACATAATGACATTGTTTTATCAAACAAAATGAAAAATTACTCAGCTATGCAATGCATAATCCATGATCTCTTCTCCTTGTGAATAGCATCATAACTATTATTTTCCTGAAAATGATAAAACCAAATTGAATTTTAGATAACAATACAAACTAATATTTACAAATAGAATGGATACAGAATCGTAAGATTCTATAGCTAGTCTTAAATTAACAACAAAATCAAAATAAAATCCATCTATTTTATTTTTCCAATAGAATTAAATCAAAGAGAATCAAAACAATTTTTATCGTTTCAGAGATTAGACAATGAAGCATATGATAAGTCTGAGTTGATGATAGCATTGAAATTTGTTGTGTTATTGATAATCACATTACCAGCTCGTTTAAACCTTTTGTTTGCCCTGTCAGCGTTGGATCGAACACATGCTTTTAATTCTTGATTTTCCCTTTCAAGCAAGGAGTTTTGAGCTGCCATATGTTTTAACTGTTCTTGGAGATAGGCTATGTCCCTATAGTATCGTTCAACCCAGCCAAGACAATTTTCACAGTGTATGGGTGCTATGGTAGGTAGAGGTTGAGTGTGTTCTGCAGAGGATGCATTGGTTTGTTCTGCAACTTGCTTCAGATCATGGCATATACCAGTGAAGTCTTCTTGATTTTTTAGGAACGGAGGTAGCTCAAAAATGAAATCATATTGTATAGCTTCAATACTGGTTTCATTTCCGAGGCACTGGTCATCTACATATTTTTGGGCAAGAAATTTATTGATTTCATCATCGGACAAGTGATCATTGACCTCGATCACTGGGATCGAGCTCAAATGATATTGCTGGAGATTTCTCAAATTTCTGGATATTAACCTCCCTGGTCTCTTGTTTGTGAAATTTAAATATGAATTACCATGTTCCTTATGCTTGCAATTTTTCTTGACAACCGATTTTTTAAAGAAACCATGAGTCGGCTCAACAGTGGGAGCATGAGAAACCTTATCCTTTAACACATCTATAACTTCCTCTAACAATTTTCTGGGCACAAAATAATATCGTGGATTTTTTCCCAAAGGGTTCTTAATAGTAACAAAGTTTCATTCTATGGTCACATGGTCTTCATGTGGATCAACACCTTGATTTTTGGTAGTAGGGTTACAGGGATTGGGGTTTGTATTGAAATGAAGAGGCGATTATATTGTATTCTGAGGTAGGGTGAAGTTATTTCTACACAGGAAATCTTCCCGAGTATCCCTAGTCTTAGCTAGATGCGACAACAACAAAATTCGAATAAGACCATGGTGAAAAAGACTTGACAGTGGGTTAAACTTTTGTTTCTGATAAATTTTAGACATTTTCTACAGACTCATAAACAAATAGAAAGGCATATTTAACTTGAACCCTAGAAAAATCATCAACAAACATATGTGATACAAGAAAACTAAGCCATATGTACCCTCACAAGTTATGAATTTCTTAAGAATTACAAGCAGGTCATGCCATTAGGGTTTGATGAGAGTAATAGGGGTACCTTTTGGGCATCACTTTGATTTCCTAGAGACCATGAGAAAATTCCAGGGCACATCTTCTAATTTGGCATTTTTGAACCATCGTTCTCCCTCCTGTGCCAGTCTTGTAGCTTGTGCTATGGAATCCTCAGTTACTTCGAGTTGAAGATCCCCAATATTAGATTTGGATCCATCAAACGATTGAGTGAAAGCCTGTGCAACTACTAGCTTATAACCCTCAAACTTTATGATGAAAATTTCCTAGCCATGTGCCACAATATCGCCTATGGCATCGTCATGAGCGAGGAGGGATTGCAAGCCATTGGGTTCAATTCTTACCACGAGAGCTATTGGTTCTATCACATAGACACAGTAAAGGCAACGAGAGCTAGGTTTCACTTTCCAATACACAAACAATAAGAAGAGGTCTGTAAAATCGGGAGAGGCTTGATGCCTAAGGACTCAGGAGGCTATCATACTTGGTAATTAGAGCTTTGGGTGGGTATGAACCAGAGGATGCACATGCTTGTAAACCACTCTGCGTAATGAACACTAAACCCAAACCACTACCTCTTACCTACTCGAATAATGAATGTGAGTCTGAATTATGCAGGACAATAGGATGATATGGAATTGTAAGTACATCATTCATGTGCCAGGGTGATAGGATTGTGATACGACTGGTAAGAGAAAAATGCATATTTCGAATTTTAACCCAAGTTTATACGCAATTAAACATATCAAATGTAAAAAACATATAATTAACCATAGTTGAGACTCAATTACACCTCCCAAAGTGAATAAATCAATGGCAATGGATCAATCAATTTGTTAAGGTCCTAACCCGCACATAGGTAGATCAATGTATTCGGATGTAATAAAGGTCAATATTAATAAGACCTTTCAATAAAATAGAATAAGGCGGATGTAAGAAGACCTAATAGAAGCTTCCGCTTCTAGAAGGA
>SNQJ01S0053653.1:77255-92417 GCA_010110895.2 Picea sitchensis
TATAAATAGGAGTCGAGGGTATTGAGAACGCTAGCTTGGATATTATTGTAACAGAGCGCTGCTCGATTGGAGGTTGCCCCCTCGAAGAGGCCTGTGAACATTGCTATCTGAATCAAGTGCTATTTCTGTTCAAGTGCTATTTCCGTTGCTATTTCATATATCGTTTCTGTGTATTGAGAAGATTATGCTGGATATTTTACTGTTATTCTGTTATTTCTAGCATTTCGTTTATGTTCTGCATATTTTATATATCTGGTATCTTGCACAATTAGCTTACAAACTTTAAGATTTATAAACATATAGATTCCTTTTAGGTGTAATCCCTTTAGCAAAAGAAAAAAAGAAACCAAAATTTTGTTTTAATTTCATGCTTTCAGTCATGAAATTAAACAAAAAAAATGATAGATTAAAAACAAAAAACTCTTATACTCAGCTAACCCAATGAATCTCCTCAAGACCAAAAGACAGAAACGTTTGTAAGAATGAGGAGGAGACAGCTACATAAATTTTTTATCCCTTGGTGATGACTTTTTATTAAGATAAAATTTGACAATATTAGTTGGCTGCCAACACACTGTGACCCAAAAAACCCACTACTATGTATAATTCAAACAACTCTACATATTAACTTGCTCAATGTTTGAAATCAAATACTTAAGATAATGTCATCAAACAAGACAATGTGCATTCCAAAACAATCTGTAGGGGAGTTATGTTCCTCTTATTCATCCATTTAACATCTTATAACAATTCCCAAGTGCATAAACATAAAACTATTTCCACCCTGTTCAACATCAAAATCAACCACTGCCCACGAATATTCCAATCATCAAATACAAACTCAAATGTCGTGCTCAATTTTGTCTTTTAATCATTTAATAATTGAATTTCAATGAGGTTATACTGTCACAACACCAATTCCTATCACTGTTCAAAAGCATGGTATTCATTTAACATACATAGTGGACATTTGACACCACAATTCATAATCAATTTGCAAGATCTTGACTTGCCATCTAAACACACAGACAACAATCACCACTTCAACTCACGCTACATTGTGGAAAACACAAAACCATTCGACCAAATGCAAGTGTATTTTTGTGACTATACAAGTTCAATTTTCTTTGACTCTAAACATTCAATATGATGGGCTATCCATCCAATACAACGAGACATCAATAACAGGAATGATGTTACAACAAAAATCAATCAAATTTCAACAAGGACATGTTCAAAAACTGTGACCTTCTCTAGTGGCGCAATCAATTAAAATCGATAACAACATAGTGGATAACCATGCCATAATTACCATGATTGCAACATTCCCATTTGAAAATTTGAAACACACAACCACAATATTATTAATTCAACTTATCGTGTCGAGCTATCAGTCCAACACAAGGAGGCAACAACAGTATTGTGCAAATCAATCAAATTGCAACCAAAACAATATTGTGTAACAACTTTCCCCATCCCTGATGATGCAATCACATAACCATAACATATACACTGGATGGAAATACCATAGTCATCATGATTGCAAGAACCCATTTAGAAATTAAGAACAGACAGTCACAATAGTCATTAACTCATGTTGTAGGGACGCCACACATACCCACGCATCATGCATGAAGCAATGTTGTGAATTAATCAATTAAAAATAGTGATGGGTTATCAATTTGATAAACACAAGGACAACGACCGTGTATTTGATCTAACAAATCATCCAATTAATAATGTTGAGCTTATCCATCCAATTATAATAGCAATTGCAGTGACTAGATACCAAAACCAACACCACTATAACATAATCAACGGGGTGAGCCAATAATCCATTCTGTCGACAATACACTACTAACCCATAACCACCAACAATACACCCGACAAGCCATAACGGTCTCCTTTATCAACACTCAGACTTCAGGAATCAAGGGTTTTCTCTATAGACCAACACAAGGAGGCTAGAGTCAACTCTTCTTGATGGTGAACCCTCTGAGACCAACAGTGTACACACAGGAAATACCACAACTGGATTTGTGGACATGGTGACAAGTCCCGTGATAGGAGAAGATATTAACAGAGGAGAAAGGCTCCATTTGGGCCTTGTAATGATACTTAGCACACGCAGGGTATAACCCTCATGGCTCTCTCAGCCAACCAAATAACAATGTTGAGATGAAGCAGAGCCAAGAAGAAGCAACATAACCCACTGCATGACCAATAGTAGCATGAACAACCCAATGCCCAAGTGAATAATGCACAGTGACACAAGGCGTCTCAAACCCATTAAACCCCATAAAATCCAAGACTAGGTATGGGATGCGAATGTGTGAAGACAACCAACCATTCTAGACCAACGAAACCCTCCAACTAAAACTAGCAAGGATGATAGAGAGCCTCTATGGTTGCTAACACTCAGGACGACCAATAACATTGTGACTCCAAACATTAATGCAGTGAAAGACACCAACGATTTATTCCAAAAATCACAATTTAACACAGTTGCCACACTTCAGGAAAGCACAAACCCATACATCTGATCCAATATCTATTTCATAACCAGAGCAGACTCATGGATGGAAAAAAAAGACATACTTGTGATCAAAAGAACCTTAAAACATGAGTTGGTTGAGCGGTTCTCCCTTTGCTTTAAATTCGGAGCATAACCACAACAACAAAGTTGAACAATAACACAATTAGGGTGGCAGCCAATGAAGGAGCAAGGGTGATGTACAGTAAATGCACGTCGCCTCCATCCCCAGTCCATTAATTACTTAGTACACGCTAGCAAGCTTCCCATGAACTCAATTAAACCATGCATTGGAATTAGCATCTACCACCTATCAAATGCGCCACCTACACCATATCTTTCCAAACTATACCATATGCATATCAACTATATAACTCAATAAAATCGCATAACTATTAATCTTGCTAGCTAAGATTAACAACCATCATTCCAATTTCCATGCATGTAGTGTAATATAAGAGCATAGTTAAATTTCTTCCCTTTTCATTTTTCTTTTGTTTCCTTTATGATGCAGGAGCATCATAAGCAAGCCAGAAAAGAAAGCGCAAAAGTGGGGGATAGATGGAAATGCACCAGTGCACATTTTGAGAACGTTTTGAATTTGAAAAGATAAAACATTAATGTAATATCTGGGAAGATATTTTTTCTTTTATGGTTTGGAGATTGTAACGTAGATCATGAGCGGTTTCTCTCATCTGTGATTGGAGGAAATTAATGTAATCAATGTAAAGTATTTGTAGAGATTTTAATTCGATTAGATAGTTAGAGCTATAGGAGGGAAAACTATGGAAATCTCCCTCGTATGTATTGTATGGTAAGATTATTCTCACTGTAATTGTAAGAGTTGAAGAGCAAGAGAATAGGAGAACAGAGCAGAAGATAAGTTGTAGAAGATTGTATAAGAAGATAGTGGTTGCTATTGAACCCATGTATAGATGCACTTGGATTAATATTAGAAAGATTTGATCCAAATTCATGGTGTTTATGAATTTTTTTTACATCTATTGAATGGTATGTTTACAATTTTCTTATATGCTTGGTTATGCATTTTTTTCAATGTTGTGTGTATGTATGATTTCATGACTGAATGTATGAAGTCATTGAGAGGCAGAGAATGATTTTCAATTGTTTCTCATCCTGATAATTCATGCAAGGAGTGCAGTGAAAGTCCATAAAGTGTGCGTTGACAAGTTCTGAGTTTTACCTTAGAAAATCTCAGGAGAGATATCGTTGTTCTCATACCAGCAGAAGTGTGAGTATAGCATAGAGTCATGCAAGGATTACGAAGGAAGGTTGAAGTCTTATAATTTTCCAACCCAAGCAAGGGGTTGAAGGATTTTTGTTGCAAGGAGTGCACAGAAGAGGTAGACGTCAGATAACCAAAGGTTATCGTGAGTGCCACAAGGAGTGCATGCAAAGAACCCTTGGAATTCTTGAATTTGCAGTGGAAGCCAAGCTCAGAGGGGATAAAGATTTTGAGGGACTCAAAGGAAGGCAGAAGGTTGAAGTCACCTCACAGAGATTGACCCCAGAAGAATTGACGCCAAGTCCTTTGGCTTGGATCCATTGAAAATCTGAACGGACGGTGAAATTTCTCGGAGGGAGGAATACCGAAATTCTATGATCCATTGGATCTAGTAGATCAACGAAAAGGATAAGGCTGATAACCTTTCAACGTTCACAAACCCAGGAGGGATAGTATCCATTGTATCTGGATGAACAGGGGTCGTTGATCTCTTGATTTCGGATATCGACATTTCGGGAGTTGGAGTAGTTGGCTGGCGATACACAAACAGTCCTAACATCATGAAATGTGAAGCCGCAATGCGATCATGGTCGTCGATCGAGGAGAAGGAACAAGACCTCCAGATCTAGTCCTGGAGAGAGGTCCCACATCGGGTTTCAGGGCTTCGTGGATGTAGAGTGTTGGGTTGTGTCACTCCAATACCCCTAATATCACGATTCGTGAAACATATTTTCAGATAAAGGTTGTGGTCACATCAGTTGGTCACATAGGTAAGAGTTCGCGCCTAGTGTTTGTTTGCAAAGGTGTAGCTCCTAAGAAGTACCTATGGTTACAAGTGTGAATATTTCAGTTGGGACTCAAAGAGACATTTTGGCTCAAGGGGATATTAAGAACGATCCTTAGACTGAGAGGTCAAGCAGAACCTACTGAGGTAGGGGTGTTGCATCAGGTGGTATCATAGCATAGATTTTGAACCTCTATAGTAAAGAGTCGATTACAACAATGCTGCCCAGAAGATGTCATGACAAACCAATGCCTGATCCAGCCATGGAAAGGGAAATGAGAGAACTTCGTGCTCAATTAGATGCTATGGAGACAACACAGAGACAAGATACTGATACAAAAGATGTCAATGAAGCCAAAAGTGAAAATGAGGCTAGAGCCGAAGAAGAAGTTGTAGCCGAAGATGTTGC
Source organism: Picea sitchensis (assembly GCA_010110895.2). Taxonomy (NCBI): domain Eukaryota; kingdom Viridiplantae; phylum Streptophyta; class Pinopsida; order Pinales; family Pinaceae; genus Picea; species Picea sitchensis. Next base: position 82,228 of record SNQJ01S0053653.1, read on the forward strand.
AGAAGAAAGTCTATTTAGAGTTGTTGCAAGAATAGGGGCCAGAGTAAAAATGGACATTCCAATGTATGAAGGAAACTTAGATGTTGAGGAGCTTCTAGATTGGTGTAGAGCTCTGGATAAATACTTCGACTATGAATATATCGAAGAAGATAGGAAGGTAGAAAATGTTGTCACTAGATTGAAAGGGCATGCAACACTGTGGTGGATGAATTGTAGGTTGACAGGCATTGCAAAGGAAAACAGAAAATCAAAAGCTGGGATAGGATGGTAGAAAAAATGAAGGCCAAGTTTATACCTAGAGAATATCAAATTAACTTGTTTCAAAGAATGCATGATTTGAGACAGAAGGGAATGATAGTGAAGGAATACACTGAGGAATTTTACCGACTTAACATCAGATCAGGTCATCGTGAGAGTGATGATGAAAAGGTCACCAGATACATGAATGGTCTGAGATATGAAATTCAGGATTAGATGAGCATGGTGACAATAAAAAATGTGGAATATTCTTATCAGATTGGTCTGAAGGCAGAAGAAAAATTGGCTCAAAAGAAAGGTCAAAGGTGCAGAGGTAGAAGTCAGAGCATAGGCAAAGCAATTTTCCAGGACAGGGTACAAAAGCCCAAAGATGAAGAAAAGAAACCTCATAATCACCCTGAAAGAGGAGAAGTTCACAGGGAAGACAATATGTCGATAAGAACACTTTTTCGCGAGCAAGAGGAAGAGGCAGAGGTAGAGGATGCGAAATAAAGTGCTTTTTTCTATGGAAAGATTGGATACAAATATTTTGAATGTCCTGATAGAGAAAGAGATGAAGGAGGAGAAGCTTACATTTTGGAAGCGCAAAGGCAAAATGTTGAGGCAAAAGATGCAAAAGGCGGAAGATCCTTAATGATGAGGAAAATTCTCTTGAAGCCAGAGAAAGAGATGGAGAATCCAGTCCAGAGGAACAGTTTGTTTAGAACTTATTGCAAGACCAAGGATAGGGTATGCAAGGTGATAGTGGACAGTGGAAGCACAGATAATATAGTATCCACAAAAATCATGGAGAAGTTGGAATTGGAGACGGTTGCACATCTGATCCCATACAAGGTTTCATGGTTGCAAAAAGGACAACAGGTAACTGTCACTAAACAATGTTTAGTTTAATTTAAGATAGGGGGATACAGAGATGAGATCTTATGTAATGTTATTTCCATGGATTTATGTAATATTTTGTTGGGGAGGTCGTGGAAATATGATAGGAATGTTTTTCATGACGGAAAAATGAATACCTACACCTTAGAGAAGAATGGTAGAACACATATGTTGCTGCCAATTGAAGACAAGAAGGTGAAAGTATAAGAAAGAAACACTATACTTCTCATGAGTGGGAAGGAACTTCTAGAGGAAGCCAAGAAAGAATAAGACATGCAGTTTGTTGTGGTAAGGAAACCTAGAGTCATTTTAACCAGTACTTCAATATATGATCTACTGGAGGAAATTCAGGAAATGCTGGAGAATCTCGCTGATATAGTGGTGTATGAGTTACCTTGTTCATTGCCACCCATCAGAAGTATAAGCCATCACATCAAACTTATACCAGGAGTGAGTTTACCAAACAAAGTAGCGTACATATTGATGCTGCAAGAGAATGAAGTGGTTAAGAAGTAAGTCCAGGATTTGATGGACACGGGGTTGATAAGAGAAAGCTTGAGTCCATGCGTTGTACCAATAGTGTTAATTCCAAAGAAGGATGGTGGATGGAGGATGTGTACAAAGTCGAGGGATATAAACAAAATCACCATCAGGTACATATTTACTTTACCAAGGATGGATGACTTGATGGATTGTTTGAGTGGAGCCAGGTTTTTTTCAAAGATTGATTTGAAAAGCGTATATCATCAAATTAGAATGAGGGAAGGTGATGAATGGAAGACAACATTAAAAATGAATGAAGGGTTGTATGAATGGCTTGTCATGCCGTTTGGTTTGACGAATGCGCCAAGTACTTTCATGAGTTTAATGAATGAAGTCCTGAAAGATTTCATTGGAAAGTTTGTAATTGTGTATCTTGATGATATACTGATCTTCAGTAAGACTGAGGAAGAGCACTTGAGACACCTAGCTCTAGTGATGAGGAGGTTGCAGCAAGAGAAGTTGTTGATAAATATGAAGAAGCCATCTTTCATGAAGAAATAACTCATTTATTTGGGTTTTGTGATCTCTTCGAATGAGTTGAAGATGGATCCTAAGAAGGTAAAAGCAATCAAAGAATGGTCGTCGATGAGGGACATCTTTGAAGTCAGAACCTTCCATGGACTAGCCAGTTTTTACAGGAAGTTCATCAAAAATTTTAGTGTAATTTTTGCACCGATGATGGACACAGTCAAGAAAAGACACAAATATTTTCATTGGACAGAGGATGTAGAGAAAAGTTTCAAGCTGTTGAAAGAGAAGATAACTGGACAGCCAGTTCTGGTTCTACCAGACTTTAGTAAAACTTTTCAAGTCAGATGTGACGCAAGTGGATTCGCGGTTGGAGCAGTCATAAGTCAATACAATAGACCAATTGCATACTTCAGTGAGAAGTTGAATGATGCCAAGATGAAATATTCCATGTATGATAAAGAGTTTTATGCAGTCATACAGGTGCTAAAGAAATGGAGGCACTACTTGGTTCCAAAAGAGTTCATTTTGTATAGCGACAACCATTCTTTACAATTCATAACTCGACAGGAGAAATTAAACTAGAAACATGTAAAATGGGTTGAATTTATGCAAAACTTTACTTTTGTTATAAAGAACATTTATGGAACTACTAACAAGGTTTTTGATGCGTTGAGCAGGAAATGTTTGATTCTGTAGGATTTTTGTGTGAAGACCTTAGGTTTTGATAGCCTTAAGGATATGTACAGAGATGATTAAGATTTTAAGGATGATTATGAAGCATGTGAGAATCTTTTTCTGAGAGACATATGCTAATGGATTGAATACTTAATCCAGGATGGATTATTATTCAAAAGAAATCAGTTGTGTATCTCGAAGAGTTATATGAGAGAGAATCTTTTGAAGAAAAAACATAGTGGAGGATTGGTTGGACATTTCGGCCATGAAAACACATTTGCGCAGCTGAAAAGTTTATATTATTGGCCAGGGATGAGGACATATGTCAGGAAATTTGTCAAAAAATGTCGAATTTTCTAGCACGCAAAGGGGAAAAGACAAAATACAGGATTATATCAACCATTGTTGGTACCAGAGAGGTCGTGGGACACAGTAAGCATGGATTTTATGTTAGGACTGCTAAGGACACAGAGAGGTTGTGATTCCATATTCGTGGTAGTTGACATATTCTAAAAAATGGAACATTTCATTCCATGTCAGAAAACCAGTGATGCAACACACATTGCAAACCTGTTTTTCAGAGAAGTTGTTCGACTTCATGGCTTAACCACGAGTATTATTTCAGACAGGGATACCAAATTTGTTGGTCATTTCTAGAGGACACTGTGGAAGAAGATGGGGACTAATTTATCTTTTAGCTCAGCATATCACCCTCGGATGGATGGACAACTTGAGGTAGTAAATCGAAGTTTAGGGGACTTATTGAGGAGTTTAGTAGTTGAAAATCACAGTCAGTGGGATCAGATTCTGCCACAAGCGGAGTTTTCATATAATGATTCACCTAATAGGAGCACCAAATAGAGCCCATTCCAGATAATGTATGGAATACAGCTGAGGGGAGTATCTGAGTTGAGAGACTTAGAGCAGAGTGAGTTTAGAAGTATTGGAGTGGAAAAATTTGCAGTAGAGATGTAAGAGCTCCACAATAAAATCAAAGAGCGGTTAAAGAATTCCAACCAGGAATATAAGCATAGAGCATATAAACATATAAGAGAACTTTAGTTCGAAGTGGGAGATTTAGTCTTAGCACATCTAAGAAAAGAAAGTTTCCCAATGGGAACGTATAATAAACTGAAGATGAAAAAGATAGGGCCGTGTAAGATTTTGAGAAAATTTGAGACAAATGCTTATGAGATAGAATTTCCCGATGGGGTAGGGATATCGCCCATATTCAATATAGTCGATCTGTATCCTTACAGAGTAGATGAAGCAGGAGGAGAAGAGAATCATAAAGAAATTCAGTGGGTCAAACAAATTCCTGTAACTAAAAATCTACAGATGGAAAAGATCATTGATCAGAGAGTTAGCAAAAAGACCCGGAAAAAGACATATTTTGAGTATTTGATAAAGTGGAAGGGACACCCGATTGGGGATTCTAGTTGGGAAAGAGAAGAGGAGATCCATAAACATGGACAGACATTGCTAGAGCTCATGAACAGGAGTTCATGAATTTTTCATCCAGGGGAGTATGATGCAGGAGCATCATAAGAAAGCCAGCAAAGCAAGCGCAAAAGCAGGGGACAACTGGAAATGCACCAGTGCACATTTTGAGAACGTTTTGAATTTGAAAATATAAAACATTAACGTAATATTTGGAAATATATTTTTTCTTTTATGGTTTGGAGATTGTAACATAGATCATGAGTGGTTTCTCTCATCTGTTGATTGGAGGAAATTAATGTAATCAATGTAAAGTAGTTGTAGAGATTTTAATTCGATTAGATAGTTAGAGCTGTAGGAGGGAAAACTCTAGAAAGCTCCCTCATATGTATTGTATGGTAAGATTATTCTCATTGTAATTGTAAGAGATGAAGAACAAGAGAATAAGAGAATAGAGCAGAAGATAGGTTGTATAAGATTGTATAAGCAGATAGTGGTTTCTATTGAACCCATGTACATATGCACTTGGATTAATATAAGAAATCTTCGATCCAAATTCATGGTGTTTATGAATTCTTTTTACATATATTGAATGGTATGTTTACAGTTTTCTTATATGCTCTGTTATGCATTTGTTTCAATTCTGTGTGTATGTATGATCTCATGATTGAATGTATGAATTCTTTGAGAGGGAGAGAATGAGTTCCAATTGTTTCTCATCCTGAGAATTCCTGCAAGGAGTGCGGTGAAAGTTCGCAAAGTGTGCGTTGACAGATTCTGAGTTTTACCTTAGAACGCTCAAGAGAGATACCATTGTTCTCATACCAGCAGAAGTGTGAGTATAGCACAGAGTTGTGCAAGGAGTGCACAGGCAGATTGAAGTATTATACTTTTCCAGCCCAAGTGAAGGGTTGAAGGATTTATGTTGCAAGGAGTGCATAGAAGAGGAAGTCGTCAAATAACCAGAGGTTATCGTGAGTGCCACAAGGAGTGCATGCAAAGAAACCTTGGAATTCTTGAGTTTTCAGTGGAAGCCAAGCTCAAAGGGGATAAAGACTTTGAGGGACTCAAAGGAAGGAAGAAGGTTGAAGTCACCTCACAGAGATTGACCCCAAAAGAATTAACGCCAAGTCCTTTGGCTTGGAGCCATTGAAAATCTGAATGGCCCGTGAAATTTATCGGAGGGAGGAATATTGAAATTCTGTGAGCCATTGGATATAGTATATCAATAGAAAGGGTAAGGTTGATAACCTTTCAACGTTCACAAACCCAGGAGGGATAGTATCCGTTGGATCCAGATCAACGGGGGTCATTGATCTCTTGATTTCGAATCTCGGCATTTCGGGAGTTGGAGTAGTTTGTTGGTGATACACAAACAGTCCCAACATCGCGAAACACGACATCGCGATGCGATTGTGGTCATCAATCAAGGAGAAGGCATAGGACCGTTAGATCTAGTCCTGGAGAGAGGTCCCACATCGGGTTTCGAGGCTTTGTGGATGTAGAGTGTTGGGTTGTGTCATGCCAATACCCCCAATATTGTGATTCATGAAATATCTTTTCAGATAAAGGTTGTGGTCACATCAATTGGTCATGTAGGTAAGAGTTCGCGCCTAGTGATTTTTTTCACAAGCATAGCTCCTAAGAAGGACTCGTGGTTACAGGTGTGAATATTCCAGTTGGGAATCGAAGAGCCATTTCAGCTCAATGGGAGATTAAGAATGATCCTTAGACTGGGAGGTCAAGCAGAACCTACTGAGGTAGGGGTGTTGCATCACTTTATTTATTTTCAATTTCTCTTATGTGTTGTTGCTAGTGTGTTTATTGTGCAGGTGTCACGGTAATGAATCCAAGCATAGATAGAAATGGCAACAATAGACAACATGGCCATTGGAATATAAAATTTGAGCCTAGAGCAGCAGAAAAGAAACACATATCATGTCTTATTCGTCACCCAACTACCACAATTAGAATCAACACATAATAAGCTTTATCCATCACCAATAAAACAAGATCTCATCAACCATGTAAGCAGTGTCGAACATATCACAAAATCAATAAGAACCAGATCTAATCTCCAATCTACAAGGGGGTCCCACCTACTACTATTATTTATCCTATTAGCTTTATAATAATAGGCTTTAGCAACACTTTGCGGGCAAAAAAACTTCACTATGATTTTTAATCATCAACAAACTGGCGACTCCACAGGGAAATTTGTTTACAACAGATTTGGAACTCATAACTCATGGTTTCATAGACCAAGAACAACATATCAAGGAGATATAACCAAGAAGATTATGAAACAAGGGGAAGTGAGCAGATTAATGGAAAAATGACCAGGAATTTGGGAATAACTCATGAAAAAGTGTTAAGTATGAGGGGTTTTACCACTGTATGCATAATCATTCAACCAGAATTTACTCTTAACTTCAAGGAGAAATTGTTTTGGACTTTCTCTTAAAAAACTCAATGGATGAAGAAATGGAAAGAAGAAGCAGGAGATAACCAATTCTTAATAAGACAACAGTGGAAATATATAACAATTTCAAAGGTGCCTTTAGAGGAAACCCCGTAACAGCTGTGTAAGATTCACTGTTATTGACTAAAAATGCTTGTAGGAGTGTCACTATGGCAGAATTGATCCAACATCCTATTTTGACCAAATTAACTAAAATATGATAGGAAACAAAATCATGATAGAAGAAAAATTGCAGAAATTAAAATAGCAGTAATAAAAGACAGAAATGAAAAAGCAGCAAGAAAATTTTCACTACTATCGTAAGGCAGAAAAGAGAAGCGCAATATTTCAAGTGAGAATGGTTAGTGTTGTAGAAAAACAATTGCTTCAGTAAATCCCTTAAAATGTAAGAGTTGGCGTCCAAGACCAAAGCAATTTTAAAGGACCCAGAAACAATACTTGGAACACTTATGTAATTATTAGCCCTTTGACACACACAATTAGATCATCAAGATAGAGATGAATATTGGTCGATTCATCAAAAATTATGTGTATAGGTATTTTAAAAATGGTACTTGCATCAAGTACGCCAGAAAACAATCATTTTTAAGACATGTTACCCCAATTAGCGAAAAGAGTGGTTTTGTGAGCATTTTCCCATTTTACCTTGATTTTCTTGCAACCCAAAAAACTTTCAAGTAAGGGCCTTAACTGTGACTCTACAACCTGCTGCAGAACCATATCCATACTGAGAGGAGGAAAATTATTTCTCAAAATAGCTTTCCTGAAAGTTTGAAAATTAATACAAGTTCTAATATGATCAATGGTCTTCTAAGCACGTACCCAATTTGATACCCATTCAAGGTGGACTGAAAAAATGATCCCAGCCCTTAAGAATTTTCCCAAATCCCCTTGAAAAATTGCTTTAAATGCAGAGTTAATAGATCTTTGTTCTTGCATAACTGGTTTCATGCTTTCCTTGATGGGGATAGAATTCTGTAAAAGACTAGGATCAAAACCACGAAGATCCTTCTAAGGCCAAGGAGAAACCTTTTGAAATCGACCAAGTAGATTGGCAAACTTCATTTATTATTTATCGGGACATCGAGTACTTATGTTAACATTCCTTGAATATTCAAGTGCCCCAATGTTCAAGGACGTGGTTTCACCCACCTTCCTCTGTAACTCCTCTTATTTATGTTTTTCTTTATTGCCTACAACACTGGATGAAAACAAACTGATAAGAGGATTCAAGCCCTCGGGAATATTATTGTTTTCTATGGATATAATTTCCTCAGGCTTAAGAGGTTCATCTTGAATGAAAGCACAATTTATCTCATCATTAGGGTGTTGGAAAATATTTAACAGACAGTGAATGGCAAATATTTAACAGACAGCGAATGCTTGTCATTGATGGCAAGTACAACAGTGAAGATGGAAAGTACTGATGGAAAGTACAACAGTGAAGATGGAAAGTACAGGAACTTTGTAATCAACAGGCAAACAGAAGATAAGTTCAGGAAGGTCGAATGATCAAAGGCAACGCAATAGTGATCGAGTGATCGAAGACTCGTAAATTTTGAGAAGAACTACTGATTTTTGGATCCCATCCAAAATTCCCGACAGAATGAGGGCCATTAGATCTGAATTTAGTCAAGAAGAGCACGATGAAGAGGAGGACAAATCTCAGGCGTTAGATCCAAGTGCAGGATCCGACCATCATTGGATCAAGAAGAACCCGCATGTCCTTTAAGGTACAAGGAGAAGCGGGCGTAATTGCAATATGTGAAATCGCAATGTAATTTGAGCCGTTAGATCAAGGTTTGATATGGACCATTGATTACAGTCCATGTCGGGGTTTCGAGGATCACGTGTTGGAGATGTCAAAGAAACAATGCAACAAAAATGCTGATTTCACGATATGCAAAATTGCGATTCAATCGCAGTTGTTGAATGAAGCTCAGATCTGGACCATTGATCTAACTCCATGTCAGAGTTTCAGGGATTGAGAGTTGAACATGTCAAAGGTTATTAACATCAGGAATCTCGATTTTGCGATATGCAAAATCGCGACTTGATCGCAGCCATTGAGTCAAGATTGAATCTAGACTGTTGATTACAGCCCATGTTGGAATTTCGGGGATCAAGAGTTGAACATGTCAAAGGTTATTAACATTAGGAATCTCGATTTCGCGATATGTGAAATCGTGACTTGATCGCAGCCATTGAGTCAAGATTGAATCTGGACCATTGATTATAGCCTGTGTCAGAATTTCGCGGATCGAGTGTTGAACATGTCAAAGGTTATTAACATCAGGAATCCCGATTTCGTGATATGTGAAATCACGACTTGATCACAGCCGTTGAGTCAAGATTGAATCTGGACCGTTGATCCAACTCCTTATCGGAGTTTCGCAAATCGCGACATGGAGAGGCAAAAGAAACGATGCAACATGAATTACGAAATCACGATATGCGAAATTGCGATGTAATTACAACCATCAGATCAAGATATGATCTAGATCGTTGATTTGACTTCTTTACAGAATTTCATGGATCGGGATTTGTAAGTGACAATAACATTGAACATCAGGAATGTCAAATTCATGATATGTGAAATCGCGAAAGTGCCTTATGCATAAGATTGTGGTCACATCCCTTGGTCATGAGAAAGGGAAGGAGTCAGTCCAGATAAGCTCCATTTCGGAGCTTCGGAGATCGCGACATGAAGTGTTGAGACACTTGGGTACATGAATGTCGAAATGTTGAAACCTAATTTAAAGGAAAGATTAATAAAGTTCATCCAACGGTGTGGATAAACTTTAATGTGATCGGAAGGTTACTGTTCTCTCTCACAGTTAATCCCTTAGTTATGAATCTGTTAGTGAAACGGATTCATGATTGTGAATCTGTTGGCGTTTCAGTTGCTCGGACAATTGTCTTCTTTTTGCCTAAGAAGATGGGAAGTTGAACCGCCGTGAGTGTGTATAAAAGAAAAAGAGACATACAGCGTATGGTGGGCTGTTCTGATGAAAAAGAATGAAACTGTAAGAAAGGGAAAAGGAGAGGATGCGCTATATGAAATTGAGAATATGTGCAGAGTGAGATGAAACACAGAGCGGAATAACAAAGAAAGTTGAAGCAGAGCAGAATGACAGAAAATTTTTATGCAGAGCATACCTGCTGAACATACAGAGGAAGAGAAGAATTGCAGAACAGTTTGTAGAATATCAGACTTACAGAACAGAGAAAGAATGGTAAGAATTGATTTATCTGTGTAGTTGTCTATGTATTCATTCTTTAATACATTAGGGAGGTTGGGAGGTGCTCAAGAGGACTGTTGTCCTCAGAGGTTCAAGTGGGATCTTGAACACAGGAAGTTGTAGCTTCCATCTGATTGCAGCCAGAGAAACCAGGGTGGCAGGGTGGTGCTAGGGAGAACAAGTGTTCTCTACTATACAGG
>SNQJ01S0053654.1:0-35030 GCA_010110895.2 Picea sitchensis
TCAGATATTAATGACTATCTTTGATACATATGAGCAATAATACATGTAATTATTGACGAAGTCAATGATTGCAAAACAAAGATAAAGGCTTATAACACTTCTTCAATAAATACAAGTGATACTATGCATTCAATGTATAAAATAAGTCCTTATCATTTCTCAATGCAATAAATCTGCTCATACATAAATAATGTTGCTGCGTTACTATGCAGATTAAAGGTGACGTCAGCCCTAACTCTATACTAGTTTTGGAAGGCAAAAAAGTGAACGTTTTGCACACTAAACCAAAGAGAGTAATTTATACTTCAATGCCAACCAAGTCAAAAAGTCTTACACTTAAACAAGGGTCAAAAGGAGTCTTGACGTCATCAAGATTGCTGCTGCTACAAGGGTGACGTCAGCCCTAAATTTGGTTAGTTTGAGAGGCAAAGAAGTGGCCGTTTTACAAAATAGAACAATGAAAATGCTCAACACATCAATGCCAATTAAAGGATGACCTAGCCACAATTTTTATACCAATCAAAAGTTCAATATAGGCATGATGTCATCTAGCTAGTTAGGGTTAGTGAAATTGTTAGGGTTAGTTAGGGTTTCAAATTAAGAGTTTGAAAGAGGTTGTTTCTAACACAAAGATCTCAACATTTTGTTCTTAGACTAGTGCCTTAGGGTAAATGGAGTCAAGGAGTCACCTAACCTATACTATGTTTTGAAGGCAAGAAGTGGAACGCTTTGCACACTAAACCAAAGCAAGTAATTTATACTTCAATGCCAACAAAGTCACAAAGTCTTACACTTAAACAAAGGCAAAAGGGGTTTGACGTTATCAAGATTGTCACGCCACAGGCAAGGGACACCTAAATTAGGTTATTAGTTTGAGAGGCAAGAAGTGGCCGTTTTACAAAATAGAACAAGGAAAATGCTCAACACATCAATGCCAATTAAAGGATGACCTAGCCGCACTTTTTATACCAATCAAAAGTTCAATATAGGCATGACGCCATCTTAGGGTTAGTTAGGGTTAGCAAAATTGTTAGCGTTTAGTAGGGTTTTTCAAATTAAGAGTTTGAAAGAGTTGTTTCAACACAAAGATCTCAACATTTTGTTCTTAGACTAGCAGTGCCTTAGTAAATGGAGTCAAGGAGTAAGGCAAATGGCTCAGAATCTAAATCTAAGGGACGGAGAGTTAGGTTTTGATGGTGCTGCAAATGGAAGGCCACCGAAGTCAAAACCCCAAGGGAGGTGAGGCCCTGCTAAATCTAGGCCTCATGCTTCTCCCTCTTTTCTTAGAACTCTTTGGCAAAACATCTAGTTTTAAAATACAAGTCTAGGGTTCAAAAGTGTTGCTTGGGGACAAGGCTTTCAAACCCTAAGAGTCCAAACCCCTAGGTGTAAACTCAATTAGGCCTTCCTGGACGCCCTCTCTTTTCAACCTATATCCAAAACTAACCTAGAACAAAGAATGGCTAGTGTAGTTATGGCTTGTAATAAACCTTCTTTAATCAATGGTTAAACCAGTTTTTACCATGGGGACATGAAGCCACACCTACTTGTGTGTTGGTTCTCTAGGGTTTCACTGGATTAAGCATAATAATAACAATGTAACTATACATGTAAGATATTTAATCAATAACCATTCAACGTAAGAAGTTTTGATGAGAAAACACTTCAGCACCAAGGAAAAGCTTAATAAAACCCAGTTAAACCTTCCAATGACAAAACACCATATGCATGCCAAAAATGATCCCTCCTCAAGTAGCTCTCACCCAAGAGCAAGCAAATATCCAAGACAAAAGATAAAGAGGTTACCTCCAAGAGAGCAAGTTGTGTTATGTCCAAATGAATAAACGCCCTCAAGTATCATCCTCAAGACCTTTTAATTTCAAAATATCATTCAAAACAACACAAGGCAATGGGACTTATCATTACCCACCATTTGTCATACTAAATGCTAAAAATGTCGTTAGAGCTAAAATGGAGATCGCCAGTCTCTGTGGGAGATCGCTATTCCTTTGGCATGATCAAAGATCCGCGAGCAAAAACGCTATTCCTCCGGGTTTCCTCAGAGCCGCCACATCGCTACAAGGTCTCAAACATCGGCCACATCCCTCTGCAGGAACGTCCAATCACTGGTATGCCCGGCCCATCAAAGCCATCACACTCACCGCAGGGTCAGATCCCCTATAGGTCAATCTCGCCAAAGGCCCCGATGAGGGCGAGCCCCTTCTTCTTCTCCATGCAGGTTCGCTACAACTCGTCTCCTACCTCCGCTTATACCAAAGAATCCATCTGGTGGGCTCTTCACCCATGGAGGTCCGAACTAATAACCTCCCGCCGCACCTATCCCTCTGCACTGTCCACGGCACCGGCATTATCAAAGCACCACGCCTCCATGGGCTCATCAACCCTAGATATCATAGCAATGTAAATCATATCTCATCATTAGTTATCAAACATATGCAGGGAACCCTATCATATCATCTAAGAGCTCCAAAGACATATGATCTACTATACAAAGCTAAGGGAAACCGACAGAACAACCTATTAAAGCAATACCCACAAAGAGATGGAAGCCTCAAAGGATCATTCAAGCCATGTAATGAGGTGATATGGTTTTAAGGAATGTCCAGTCACAATAAGACCAAGTGGGTCGGTGTTGTCCAGGTGGGTGCTCCTTTGTAGGGAGGTTTAGCCTGCATTCCATCATGGGATGCGTGATTTTTTCCAAGCCCTTTTATTGCCTTATCTTCTTTGCCGCTTTTACTCAAGGTTCCAATTGCAGGGACACCGCCTTTGGTTTCAGGGCTTTGAAATGATGTTGTTACCCACTAGTATTCAAGTAGAAATGAGAAGGTCAATTCATGTGATGAGATCCCCCTTCCTTTAGCCATGCAAACTAAAGGTCACCTGCTTCCAGGACCAGATAGTGGCAATGCTCACCGCTAAATACCTGTATGAACACAATCGGTTCGTGACGAGACCTCCCATCCTTTTGGTTGGGTCTTGCATTTATTAATTTTATCATTTTCTTAGGGTCCCTTAGTTTCTTATCTAGGGGCTTTTTATTGCCTTCTCCTGGGATCCCCTCATGCAGCATCTCTAGGTTTTATTTCCTATGGCTTTTATCTTTACCACTTTGCTCTACCCCTGGCTCTAGTCAGCCCTTCTTCCCACAAGACAAGCATGTACCCAGAGGTCATCCTAATGGCTGCATCTAGGGAAATTGGACACGGATGAGCGGGGTATAGATGTAAAAGTGATAAGACAGGGAGATGGACGCATGTATTCGCGAACCCCTTGGTGGTTGTCTCAAAACCCAAGAATACCAACTTGCTAAGTTACTCCATCAATTACTCCAAATGCTGGTCAAGTGGATTAGTGTAAGATCCAAGGCCATCCTAAATGAAAGGAACCTAATGCATATAAGAAGGTTATAACGATCAAATATGACACATACCACATACCTTCACTAATTACCTCATGGAGCAAGAGTCCCTCTCCGATGCAGGCCCAGGCCAGTGGCGATGGAAGCCGCCACTGATGTGGACAAGTCTGGCCGAGAAGAAGAAACATGGGTCTCCACATGTTAAGTCACTCCCCGCCTCGGTACTCCAGCGTCTAGGACCATGTGGGTTCTCGAGACATGATCTCCTAGTTATCCCTAGATCGGGATAATAGGCCCTCCTCCGCCCAAGTGCAAGGTAGCGAATTTAATCACCTTTTCCTCTATCATGGTGTTAATTTGGAAGTAGGTATCCAACTTTTGAACCCATGCTCTAATTGTGCACTTGTTCGAACCATCAAAAGAGGGAATGGTGAGCTTCACAACTTTCCTTTCTGTTGAACCCTATTAACTTCCCTTGGCCTTTTCATGTATTTGATATTGCAGTAGTCCTATATGGACATGGCATCCTGGAAATCCTTGCCCATAGCCTGGTACTCTCTCCAATAGTCATCAAAGGTGTCACCTTGACATTTTTGTCCTTGATTCTCTGCTTGTTGATTCCCCGTGAACTAAGGTAAAAGTGGCATGGGAATGATTCTTCCCGTGGTTCTAGTACCAACTTGTGCATGAATATGGTTGTTGTTTCTCTCTGCATAGTTTCCATTGTTCCCATTGGGACTCCCTGCACCATTGTTGCCCCTAATGTGTCCATTAGTGCATCCATTACCATTATTACCCCCACTGCTCTGGTTTTTCTGGTTGGTAGAAACGTCCCTAATAGTCATAATTGTTGTGTCTTTTCCATTTTGTATATACCCTCCAAATTTGCAAAGCCCCGCCTCTCTGCCTTTGATCCCCCATAGCTACTCTGTTCCTACCTAGTTGGATTTCTCTACCCTTCTTGGTGAAAAATGTTTTCTATCCCTCGCTGCCTCCTACTTCTGTAGGTCATGTACCCTTCTCCGTTTCCTTGATTCATGAATTTTTATATTCCCTCAGGCTGGCAAGACTGAGGCTTTGATACCAATCGGTAATATCTCAATTAGAAAATTTTCGACTTTTTCTTGGTTTGTTGAGTAGTTAATGTGTTAACAATGGCTACTGTGAGAGTTTATTTGAATATTGATCATATGTTGGTCTCTTATGAATAGTTTGGATTTCTTATGCAGAGTATTTGCCACATAAAATAACAACAGTAACTTTGATAATAAAAATGCAAACACACAACAAGATGGAGGATAAATTTGGCTTCTTATTTAGCTTTATCATTGAAATAATGTTACTGTGAAGAGCATTCTTATTTTATTATTGGATTGGCCAACTCCCCATTGCAGGGATTAATCATGTCATTATTATTTATTATTATTAGATTAATCCCCATTGAGGGATTAATCTAAGCTCCAGATTGTATAAGGACCAAATCCCCTTTGCGGATTTCCTCATTGGTCATCTGGATGTCTATAATGTAAAGAATAAGAAGTCGCCCCAACAGCTTAAATGAAAGGGCTGATTTAATTAAAGGTGGATTTTACCCACCCAAGGCAGGAGAGGTCGGCCCGCCAGACAGGACTCCCTTCACACGCGCTGAGATAAATAAGAGGCTACCACCTCTAACATACACTCCCCACTTGCTCATTCTCTCTGCGAGGTGTCGCAATTTCAAGTTGGTGAGAGGAGAAGAAGGGGTGGCACATCTCTTGGAGGAGGGTTTTCTCTCTGTATTGTTTGAGTTATCTCTTGAACTTTGATAAGCTATTTATGATAAGGGAAGGAAGTTTTGTTGGTTTTCTTCCCCAGAGGGTTTCCTGCCAAATAAGCTGTGTCTATTGTGGATGTATTTCGATCTTGTGCATATTATGCTCTTCTCTCATGAAATGCAAAGAACTATAATAATAGCATAAACATTAACATGGAATCGAGCCAACCTCAAGAAAGCACAATCTACAAGAGAAAGAAACCGCTACCGGCCCTCCAAAATTAGGTTTTGAAAAGTGAGAGTTTCTACCATCTATCACTATGCTAGAAAGTTGCGCCTCCCCAAGGATCCATTTATACCCAGAGCTGACCTTTAGTGCGTGGCTAGATCCTCCTGAAAGTGAAACCCTAGTTTAACAGTACCGTAAAACCGTAAACCAGAAAATTCGGTACCGGTACCGTAAAACCAAAAGCACCAAATTCATAAAACTGGCAGAGCGTGATTTGAAGGGGTAATTTAATTTTCAAACTCGAAAATACCTGATACCACCAACAGACGTCCCCGCCGAATGATTTTCAAAATTTGAAGTTTGAAAAATTAGCTTTTCCTCATAAAACCCTAAGTAACAGACTAAGTTGCAGTTGAAGTTGCAGTCTCAGAACTAGTTGCAATCACTCTTTAAGTTTTGGGTAATGATTACCGCTACTACCAAATAGAGCCACTACCTAAATGCTATCCGAGGTACAATCACATATATGGTTAATACAAAACCCTAAAGAGTATTTGCGGTAGAAGGGATCTCTTATTATAGATCCGTATATCCTCGTATCCACCACATTTAGAGGAATGATGCAACCTCGTGTGATTATTCTAATATACATTTATTTTATTATCTTGATCAAGGTTGCATGTTGAAGCATGATCAAATTATTAGAAGATGATCATAGAGTTTATTCTCTAAAACTAACCTTCTATCAAGATAGCGCATTGTCTCAGTACAACAGACAAGTTGAAGAAAGCAATCATCATCTAGAGTGAAGGAGACTCAGAAGAAAAGCAGCACTCACACCCCAGACAAGACTCCGTGCTTGATTAATCAAGATTCAAAGGCACATGACAAGCTAATGACTTTAGTTGAGATAGCAATCGCCGTAAAGTATTACAATTTACAACATGTGAGAATACTTTGTTTGAGATGACTAACATCTCCTAGGAGAAACCCCGTTAGTTCGCATTGCCATTGAAGAATAAGCTTGGTCAACACTAGAGAGTGTTGACCCCATTTCAGATTGTATTCCTTACCCTAAACTTCAAATTATAAGTAATAAGCTCTAAAGGAGCTACCGATGATTGCTTCGGTATATTGCTTTTATATCATCAAGAAGGATATTATTTTTGCTTATTGTTTTGTTGACCTTGTTCATGTCACAAGTGATAACCCTAAGGAATTTGTAGTGAAGGTTGCAGAAGGCATCATGCTAAAGAAGAAATCATAATGAAGCAATCATCTATGGAAAAGAAGAAGCTGAGGGTCACTGTGGTTTCATGATCCATGCTATTGAAGAATACATGTGAACTCTAGAAGATTAGCTCACATCAACTGGCTACCATACATAAGCAAAAGTCGTCGCTGTGCTTCTACCGTAATTGAAAGATGATCATGAAGTTATGCATATGGTGGATGTGCACAAGGGAAGAAGTTAGAACATCAAGAACCCTTTTCCAAAGAGGGACATTATCGCATGGTTTGTAGGAAAGGTCTAAAGAGCTTGAGTCGGGACTTGAAACCGGCGTGGTATCAGAGCTCTCACCCAATCGCCACCCTCGGATGGGGAGCTCTTCTATTTAGGGAGGGCTAGTCCAAGGGAGACGCCCCGAAGTCAAGGTTAAAACGAAGGCTAAGGGTAATGGATCAAGACAATAGGTTCTTCAATGCATTGGGTGAAAAACAAGTGTGAGATAGTCAAGGAGAAGGGATCCAATCGATGATGACCGGCTTTCAGCAAGACAGCAGAAAAAACTGTGAAATGCTCTTGGTAAAGGTTAGTAATTTCATGAAATTATCGACTATCTTCCAATACATATGAGCAAATGATCAATGCTATTATTGGACGGGTTAACGATGGCTAAAAAAGAGATGTGTTATTTATATCACTTCTCAACAAAGCATAAAAAGTCAATGAGCATTCAATGTGCACAATTAAACCAGGCGATGTACCTCATTAATGCAATAAATATGTCAAACAGCTCATATACATAAAGCTGTCACAATACCTAGTATTGTTTCCAATAGGTACGATCGCCGTACTTAATCAAGGGTCAAAATGATGACAAAGAGTGAAGTTCTCTTCAATAAGCTTATGGATGCAATTGTTAACTCAATGTCTACTGCTGACGCTTCAAATGTCACAACGCTGTAAAGATAAAGCAAAACAAAGATCAGCAGGACGCCGTTCTTATATAAATTTTGTTGTCCTGTGTTAGGCCAAGGAGTGCATCGCTTTGACAAATTCAACCAGAAAAAAAATACAATTTAACTCCACAGCTATGATGAGAAGACAAGGCCACACCTTTCTATCCAGCAAAATTTTAATTAGGGCCAAACGCTATCGCCAGAAGTCTCAAATCGCTAGGTTAGAATGCCAGGTTAGCTTAGGGTTCAAATGCAGCTAGCTCGGTGAGAATTTAAGGCATAACAAGCTCAAGCAAGAGTTTCTAGACTAGTGCCTTGGGTTAATGGAGTCAAAGGAGATGAGACTAATGGTTTAGGAGAGGCTCAAACTTAAAGACAAGAGAGATAGGGTTTGATCGTGTTGCTATGGCAAGGCCACAAACCCTAAACCCTAAGAAGGAAAGGCTTACCTAGGTGTATCTAAAGCTAGGCCTAGAGCTCTCTCTCCTCTCCCTAAGACTTGCTTGGAAAAACAGTTAGCTTAGAAGCACAAACCTAGGGCTGAAAAGTGTTGCTTCATACAAGGCTTTCCAAAACCCTAGAAGTACACCCTAGGTGTAAACTCAATTAGGCCTAGGACGCCTTCTTTCTTCAATTTGTGCTTAAAACTAACTCAAGACAAGAGGGAATCTAGTGTAGCTATGGCTAGGCTAAACTCCTTCAAGTCAAATGGCTACAAGCTCTATTCATGGGGACATGAAGCCACAACCTACTTCTGTGTTGGCTCCCTAGGGTTTCAAGGATTAAGCTAATAACAACAAGATGACAATAAATGCAAATGTTAAATCAGCAACCATTCATTCAAGAAGTTTTGATGAAAAACACTTACAAGATCATGAAGAAAGCAAAATCCAAAGCCAGTGTTGCTTAGATAGAAGGCTTTCCAAAACCCTAGAAGTAAACCTCCTAGGTGTGTAAACTCACTAGGCCTAGGACTTCTTCTTCCCAATGGTGCCCCAAACTAACACACAAGACAAGAGGGAATCTAGTGTAGCCATGGCTAGCTAAACTCCTTCAAGTCAAATGTCTACAAGCTCTATTCATGGGGACATGAAGCCACACAACCTACTGTGTGTTGTCTCTAGGGTTTCAAGGATTAAGCTAATAACAACAAGATTTGATACAAAATGCAAATGTTAAAATCAACAAACCCATTCAAGAAGTTTTGATGAAAAAACACTTACAAGATCATGAAGAAAGCAAAATCCAAAGCCTAGTTGTAAACCTTCCAATGAATAAGAGCACCACTTTGCCAAACAATAGCCTTCCAAAGAGTTGCGACTCACTCCAAAAAGAGATAGAAAACCAAGAGCAAAAGACTAGAAATGTCACTCTACAAGAGAGCAAGTTATGTTATGATTAAATGAGGGTAAAACATCCCCATTACCATACTTTGACCTTTAATTACAAAATAGGTCAATAAAATAGCCACAAGGCTAACATTATAATATCTTAATCATTTGTCACTTTATACATGCTAAAATGTCAAAACATGAGCTAATAATGAGACGTCAGCTCCCTAAAGGGGAGACGCGCCCTGCTGGGGCATAAACATCATCCAATGATCAAGACGTTGCCCCTGGCTCACAGAACCTCGCCACACGTGCTACAAAGAAGCCCAAGACGCTGCCACATGCTCCAGAATCGTCCAACCTGCCCTGGGTGGGTATCCCTGGGATCATCAAGGTCAATGTCCCATCTGTAAAGGGTTTGTCCCCATAGGCTAGGTCTCTACCAAAGCATCCCAATGAGGGCGTCCTTCTACTCACATAGTACCATAAATCCCGTTCCGCCTCGCTTATCCTAACATCCATCCGGTGGGCTCTTCTGTGCCCCATGGAGGTCCGAGCACCATCTCCCCATGTGCACCGATCCCTCTGCACGGCATGGTCCTCGACATCAAAGACTACTCAGGGCTCCACACCTAGACATCATAGCAATGTAAATCACATATCATCATTAAAATTATCAAATATATGCATAACATCCCTAACAAATCTCTAAGAGCTCAAAGACATACTGCACCCACTATACAAAGCTAGGAAACCAAAGTTGGGCAACCTATTGGCTAATACCCACAAGAAATGGAAAGTTTCAAAGGGTCATTCAAACCATGTATGCTGGATGTGATGTGGCTTTAGGGATGTCTAGTCATAATGAATTAGGGTCGGGTGTTGGCCCCAGGTGCCTTTAGGAGGCGAAATGTAATTCCCATCATGGATGCATTTTTCCAAGCCCTATCAGCCTTTATCTTCTTTATTTCAGATTTTTATTACAAGCCCTCGACGGAGGACACCTTTGGCTTGGTGGCTAGAGTCGATACCATACCCACTAGTATTCTGCAACAGGGTTGGCTCGTGATGAGACCCTCCTTTGGCCATGCAACCAAAGGTCACCGCCTCGGTTTAAGGTGACCGATGGTGGCAATGTCATACCGGGCTACCTGCGAACATAATGGTCCCATTGGATGAGACCTCCCATCCCTCTTTAGTTAGGGTCTTGCATTTATTTCTATTTATCATTCTTTAGGGTCCCCATGGTCAGAGGCTTTTATTTCCTCTCGGGATCCCCCTACGGCATCTCTAGGTTTTCATTTCCTATGGCTTTTATCTTTCACCAGCTCCTTTACCCCCGGCCTTTAGCCCCCTCTTCCTACAAGACAAGATGTATCCCTGATGGTCATCCTAATGGCTAGGGACTAGGGGATGGGATGGATGAGCTGATTTTAAGATGTAAAAGCGATAATATGGTGAGAGCGGACGATCGCTCTGCAAAACCCCCCTTGGTTAGCCACCAAAGGGGATAACCAAAACCCATGAATACCAACTGCTGCCACCCCATCAATTACCCCAACAATGGTCAGCAGATTAGCGGTCCAAGTGCTTATCCGAGATGAGATCGAATGTATATACATAAGAAGGTGTACGATCAAATATGACACATACCATGATTCCTGAAATAATTACCTCATGAAGCAAGAGCCTTTTCTCGATGCAAGCCCAGCCCAGAGTGATGGAGGTCGGGTAATCACGGGACAGGACAAGTCTGGCCGAGAAGGAGAAAAGATGGGCCCCGCACGTCAAGCCAATCACTTCCTCGTACTCCATGTCTAGGACAAAGTGGCCTCGACATGATCTGCTAGATATCCCTAGATATCGGGATAACAATACCAACTTAAGGACTTTGATGTGGAAGTGTTTTTCCTAACCCCATAGTGACAAAAGCATGAGAAGCAGCGCAAAACCCACAAAAGGAATTAAACCTAAGTTTTCACTGCACATATCGAATCATGCCAGGAAATTAAAGATTGCACATAGATCTACAATTGAGTTATCGCTAAGCTTGTGGGATCTACAAAGGATCAGACGATTTTTGATCTCCACCTTTAACGGTCCGGGGTCCAATGGTAATAACAAGCATGACTCCACGGCTATTCACAATGCACCGTATGGACGCATCTACGTGAGATTGGACCCCCAACCGTTGTTCCTTTAATCCAGGAAGGGGGGTCCTAATAAGACGGGTTTTCCTCGCGCCCCATCCTAACGTACCAATCTATTGCATCGTGACCTCCTCCCTTCCAAAACCACTTATCTCTTACCACCCTTCTGACATACCACCACCACCTCATGATGACACATCCCACTACCTTTCCTCCCATAAGTCCCGCCTCATAACCTCACGGGCCTCTTCCCCCTATTCTGGGCCAAGCAGTCACCCTATACTTCGTCCTCCAATCGACGCCATCCATATCATTCCGGGTAATAACTACAATTCGGCCTCCACCACACCTCACACTCAAATGATCCATTGGCTTGTATTTACTAACATATTCGTTAGCCTGTTGAACTCTCCCCCACGCCAAACGGATACCCATTCACTTAAAACTAGACCCTGTTCCACCATTTTCACACTGCTCACACCCTCCATGTACCAGAAAGATCATTCTCCCTCGTTGTTTCAGTCAACAACCAAGCCATAGCCATTACCTGCTAAAATTTTTGTTTCAATTGCAAGTACCATTGGAAGCGATGGCGCCAAATTCTAAAAAAGAGCGTAGGTTGAGGGAAAATCCGCTCTCCTAATCTCTGGCCGACCTCGACCGCATCCCATTAGCCGACGAGGATTATCTAATCTGAGAGACAAGGTGCAAATTCAATTTCACAGAATTGCAATCATGGTTTAAAGACACATTCATAGATCAAAGAGATGAAATTAGCTCTGGTGTCCAATCAATATTCCTCTGTATCTTTTCCCCTAAGTCCACCATTTTCCCAATTTTGTCCTCAAACGTCACGCTCATTACCTCCCCGAATTAGAGAGCCTAGTTTCATCATCCTGAGAACTTTTTTTCTCAGACACCGTAGGCCATTGATTAGATGATGTGATATCCTGAACCTAATCCACTCTTTCAACCTTTGAAATCCTAAATTGTGAGTGTACCCGTGAACCCTGCCTTTTCCCCATAGAGTTCATATTTTTGAGCTTTTCCTTCCACAAGATGCTCAATTCCCCAAATCAAATCCCCCATACTCTTCCTCCCCCGTTTCCTAAAGGGCTAAACTGCTATTTTATCGCCTGTCTACTTGGCTATTTCTTAGACAAATTAGTGGATGAACCTATATTGGTTTCCTATCCATTTTCTCCAATGAAGAAAAGGCCATTATCTAGTTCTCTGACTAATAACGCTGGCAGGGAACATCCATGAACAACTTTCAAAATTCAACATAGAGGGAATGTTTCGGTATTCCTCAACACTGGCCTACATGTTCACCTTCTTCAATTAGGAAAGTTTCTTCCGGGATGCGTAAAATGGATAAGGACTTATACAAACCACAACCCTGTAACATCATGGACTTCACATTTCGTAAGGAACTCCACAGAGTCTGGGCCAAATAGTTTATTGAGAAGTTTTACCATCCAATGGTGAGCATGCTTAGTGGTATACCGTGAGCTAAGAATAAATGAGGTGATCCAGAATCTTACACCTCTCGTGACCGCCAGAAGAAGGGATATTGGTACTTGTTCAAAATCACACAAAAATCGTAGGCATAATGAGTGGAGTTAGCTCCATGCCAAACTACCCAAGTATGCCCGTGGGATATTTTCTCCGTGTATATAAGAAAAAAATGATAAAATTCATATGATACACTTTGTGTCTCCGAAAGAAACAACCGAGGATTATAAGCGATAGGATCTTTTTTATCCGTAGCCACCGAAAGCGGCTGGGGAGGAGGCAGATAAGCTATTGAGGGAAATGGAGTTTGAAACAAGTTTCCTGTGGCACTACGATCTATGTGGGATCATTTCAGATGAGGAGGAAAAATAAAAATATCACGTATGTCCATGCACCCAAGCCTGAAATAGAGAAGTTTGTGAATCAAACAGTGGAGTGCGCTAACACTTTGGGGCAAGAGAACAAATAGCCTTCAATTATTATCTCGCAAACAACCACACTATAGGTACCAAAGGAGAAAAGACCCAAAAAGGATACTTCCTCCACAATGTAAGTCTAGACTGAGGATTTCCAGGTACACAACAAAAGGCCAAAAGCCAATCATACAACTGACACGACCGGTGAAAAGGAAACCCAAATTAATTACAACTTGTCGGAGGGTGATCATTCACCCCTTGTCTCAAGCAACCGATAGATCATGTCTACTTTTTCATCCAAGAAGTAGACTAACACTTCACTAATAAACCAGCCAAATCAAGGGGGTGCAAAACTGAGTATTTTTTAGAAATACGACATGATCAAGAAGAACCGATGGGCCGACCAACAACACTTATGCTCAGCTTTGAAGCAAACGCCCATGGAACAACACAAGTCGCTATTAGTTTTGATACATAGAAAGGCGTAATGCATTACGGCTCTTCCGGCAGTAATGTGCCCGACCCTACGACTATCACTGATTATAAGAGGGAAACATTTGAGTTCAACTCTAGAGATGTGCATCCAACGGATCAGATCGATCTACAATGCATAAACCGAGAAATGGTGTTCTCTATTGGCCAATGCTTCGCGCATCGCCGCTTAAATTCATGTGTTTCTTTTGAACAATGTCTGCACTCCAATTAAAGTTGGAGAAGATATCATCTTTGCAAAAGACAAATATAATTAAATCTTAGAAGAATTGGTGCTCAAGATCGTATGATCCCTCAAATGTAAAGCGCTGAGATGCTCAAGAAAAATAATGTTGACATAGCATCTTTGAGAAAGGAACTGAAACTGGCACCTAGAGAAGATTCACAGGCAAAAGAGATAGCTGATATAGAAGGTGAAAGGGATGAGATGCTCAAGTTGTTCATGGAGTAGAATGCGTAGTTAAGGGAGATGGAAGAAGAGATGGAAATGTTGGTAAAGGAGAAGGAACATGAAACACCTATGAAATTCATCCCACTGAGTGCAGTAACCCTCACAAGAGTTAGCACAAAAACTATAGCAAGGACCACCACAAGAAAAAAATTCCATCAGCCACCCCCACTGACAGCTCTGGAGAAAACCGTGGAGCTAGAAAAATCCATGGAGGAGATGAACTTATAAGAAACATAGATCAACAGACTAAAAAAGGAAGTCGAGAGCCTTCGGGGAGATCAAGTCTTCTTACCAGAGAAGATACACTATGGAGAAGCAAACATCAAAAAAATCTCAAACAGGAATTGCAACAACTCCAAAAGCAAACAAGTATGTGCAAGACACTTTCCAGATCAAAGGAGAATATTTGGATGGATATCTCCAAATCCATAAATGAAATCCGGCCTATGGTTCAACCGCGTTTTGGAGCAAAATGAACTGTTAAGGAGCAAGCGTGCTATATTGACAAAATAAATGGAGAGTTGGGAGAAATGCCCACCAAAGCTGAAATCATTAGATTGGTCGAACTCCTAATACCGTGAGAAGAACTAGGGAAGACCGGAAGATCCTAGTAGATGTGACAAAACCATCCCTAAGTCAAGAGGGTTCTAAACCAAAAGAGGACCCATAAGGTGCTTGGAAGAGAAATCTCAGAACACGGACATTGGAGTTCAAAGGTTCTTCAACAAGATCGAGAAGGCTTCATAAGAAAGGTCTCCCTAGTTTACTGGTCCTAAATGACAAGTTGATGACTCCTTTCTAATTACAAATGTAAGATGACAATGCTGTACAAAGACAGCCCTAAGTTTCGAATACAGGCAAAGATAATAGGTAAGGTATCTCTTAGAAACTCTCATGTTCCAAACCCTCAAAGATACATCACAAGATCAAGTATATTTTCATCTTCATCAAACTGACTTCTTTGCCAAGTACAATTTAAGGGATGAAATATACCTGAGACTACTCAAAGTCACCATTTCTAGTTAGCTAAGATGGGAAGAGTTGTGCAATTTGAATGAGTAGGAGATGAGTCGTAAGTTGAGCTCACAGTTTGACTTCAAAGTCATGTGGGTGACTCCACCAACTAATTCCTTTAATCGCGATGAAGAATTCGACACATCACTCCACATTTCCATAAAATGTCGTATCTGGTTAGCTAGTTAGTTAGATTCAGAATATGCCACGTCCTGATCACAAATGACCCTGTCATTTATGATCAGGGTCGTTTGTAATTTTGATTATAAATACTCAAACTTTGAAGCACCGAGGGTTGATCTTTACACCTAGCAAGTCGTGCTAATCAGACCTCTTATCAAGAGATCTTCCGCATTATAAAGAGACGCTTCAACATGATCTCCGTTATCCGTTGGTGAAGTTTTGTATCTCGAATGTTTATCTCTCTTAGCTATCATCTTGTTTTCTAATATGATCATTTAAAAGGAGTTAAATTTGCGACTTGTCTTTATGCATCAGTTCTAGCTTTTAAAGATTTGGGCATTTTCTTCCATGTTGTAGTCAAGAAATTCCCAAATGCTTCTTGGTTATAATTAATCAATCTCGCCCTTTTCTGATGTCCATCATTTTATTTCTAAAGAATCGAATAGCTTGCATTATCCCTCACTCGTGAAAAGAATCTTTACATCTTCTCTTTGATCTCTACCTTTATAAAATGCACTCTATAGCTCCAATGAATGCTGTGAAAACTCAACCATTTTATAAAAACAAACAACTCATTCCCGTACATATTTTAACTAGCCTAATATATGACTTTAAAACAAAGTTAAATCTTAGAGAGAGATCCCTCTCTAAATTGGAAAGGCTAATCCCGCTTTGAAGTGGTTGATAAGGTTACCTGCAAATTCCTTTATGTTTCCCCAACAACCTCCTCGTAATTCCCATGTGAGGATAACATAATTCATGCACTCCACTGGGAATGAACATAATTTTCCATCCCTTGTTTTTTTCCCTAAGATAAAGGGAGTCCTATGTCCGAATCCAATCACAAAAACCCTAAATCTATATAGAGATAAGGTTCTGTGAGGGTTGTTAAATTTTGTGTATGTTGGTTAAAGATTCCAAAAAAAAAAAAAAAATCATCATCAACATTCTGGCTCCTAAAAGAGTTTTCACTAGATCTCATCTAGACCCGTAACCCGGTAATAGTAATAGACAACTCAAAAATTAATCGAAGAAAACACCACAGAGGTTTTCGGCAAATACAACCCACTTCTAAGGTCCCCTTCCCTCCCAGAAGTTAGTTGCTCTCGCAATTTCATCTTTTTTAACGAGAACGGGTTATAATTTTATTAGAGGGTGGCGAGCCACACTTTCGCCATAAAGTGTGTTGCATCATCGTTAAAGATAAGAACCATCATATTTCAAAGATACTTCCAACTCGAAGTTTCAAAGATTGTCTGGTCAGAGCCAAAGATATTTAACAAACTGTGGTTTCTCGTGATGTGACAAAACCGAAGTTTCAAAGATATGTAACAAATCAGGTTTCAAAGAATCGCTCCAAAGACTGTGTTTCAAAGATAAGTACTGAAATTTATTTTCACACAGAACACTCGCTTCTGCTAACATAAGATCCATCACTTTCAAGACTGTGGTTTCTTCTCTGTGGTCCCAAAGATTCCGTGGTTCCAAAGATCCAGTTCCAAAGATCCGTTTCAAAGATTGTGTTTCACCGCTCCACCGGCTCTTCTTAGGCTTTTGCCGCCTTCTACATTCTTTTGCAAGTTGCTGCCCTTTTCTTTTTATTGAGGAAAAGAAAGGGCATGCACCATGGAAGCCATCATTACAAAGCTTCTGCTTCTGATTCTTTTACTAATTCCGAGTTCAGATTACTTATGAATTACAAGGATGAATTGAACTGTCTTCATTTAGGAGAAGCTGCCATTTCCCAAGAGTGCATCCTTTGTTTGGCTAACAGATCCGCCAATACCAAGTTTCTGGGGATGTGGTAGAATTTGTAGGAGCCAAAGTCGAGCAGGATTCTCTTTAATCTGGTTAGAGTTTTGTTGAGGCTTGCGTTTGTGAACAATTTATCCGTGTTTAAATTTTTGATTAAAATCTCTGAGTCTCCAATAGCTTGAAATTTTATATCCTCCTCGCTCCTCGCTATTTATGTGCTTTGAGCAGGCCTTGATCTCTCTCGCTGATTGTTGGTTTTCTCACTCGATGCCCCAACAAACAGTCATAGATGAC
The DNA here is from genome assembly GCA_010110895.2 of Picea sitchensis. Classification (NCBI taxonomy): domain Eukaryota; kingdom Viridiplantae; phylum Streptophyta; class Pinopsida; order Pinales; family Pinaceae; genus Picea; species Picea sitchensis. The sequence goes on from SNQJ01S0053654.1 coordinate 17,153, forward strand.
TCTCCCGCCTCGGGCCGTCCTGTGGATTCGTCTTTGTAGGTCTGGCCAAGAAGATCGCGGGCGATTTCTTTTTTTGACTCTCCACCATTCTTTGGATGGTGGTAGCTTCGACCCTCTCTTTTTCCACACCGCCTACTTCGGGAGTCGGCTAACCCATCTCCGAGGGTAGGCAAGGCCCAATCTTTCTTCTTCTCGTGGAGCAGCAAGGGGCAAATCTCTTTTCATCGGAAAAATTGTTGTTGAACCGCCTGTGATAGTTTTGGCCTTTGCTATCGGCTAAAAAGGGGCTTGTCGCTTTCATTGAAAAATCCTATCATTCCTGGGCTCTACTTTATCTCGCCAGAAATATATTTGGGAAATGGGTATCTCAGACTTTCCGTCAGAATGGATTTGTATTCGGGACCTTTGTAGGATAGCATTGTTCCAAGGCATCAAATAGATCTGCTACAGAGAGAAATTGGGGGACTGTAATTTTTAAGTCTTGGAGCATGAGGTTCCAAACTTCTTTAGCAAAGTTACAATCCATAAAAAGATGCTTTATCGCTTTCGAACCGCTTTCCTCAAAATCGCTCGCATCTATGAGGGCCTTAGCTATGCTTTTTTTTCCATATTGTCTCTCGTTAACAACTTGTTGTGAGCCAGAGTCCAAAAGAAGAAATTTGTCTTGGGCAAGCACCGTCCCGACTTTCCTCCGCCTAAAAATTGGGTTTCTAAATGTTCTGGGCCATCAAGAGCATTATAGGCTTCGCTATTGTATATCCGCTTACTTCCCACCCCAGCCTATCTCTCGCTTTCTCCGCTCAATGAGCCGTCACGCAATAGTTCTCTTCTAATATGTGTTTCTTTTGTTTTTAGGGCGCCTGAACCTCGTAAAACGCACTCCTTTCCGGGGCCATCATGATTGTCCCAATTAGATAGGTCATATACCTGATTTATCCTTGCCCTCTTCATCCAGTCTTTTTTATCTGCGATTTCTTCATTATCTCTAAGGGATCTCGATCCATTATTCGATCCCGCCACAGATTAATGTTCTTGCCATTACCTAGGATCCTATACGCCTTTCCTTTAAAGAGTTTTAAACTTTTATTACAAAGACGCCATACCTACGTGCTGGGACGAGTTTGGCTCTCTTGCAAGTCTCTGATTGGTACTGTAGGAGCATATTTCGCTTTCAAGATTTCACTTACAGGGTGCGTGTGATTTTTGAAGAGGTTCCATAACATTTTGCCTCCAAATGCCAGGTTAACTGTTGCTGGGTCACGAATTTGCAGTCGCCTCCCTCGGATAAGTTGAATGCTTGATGCTTCCCATTTGACCAAATGAAATTTTCGGTGTTTCTCTTTTCTCCCCTGCCACAGGAAGTCACGTAGCAGTTTGGAGATTTGTTCGGTCACACTTTTTGGGGCGAGTAGGAAGGTTGATTGATATAAAGGAAGAGCAAATCACCTTCTTTATGATGCCTTGTCTCCCTCAGAGTTTCAATAACCTCCCCAAGCGTAGATTTTGATTTTATTTTGCTAATGATGTCTATCCACAACGACCTCTTATTACAACAATTAGTAATGGGGAGGCCGAGATAGTTGATCTTTCCCAATGTGCATGACCTGTGAAACCAAGTGCGTTGGAGATGCTTGTGAGTTCTTGTCATTCACATTCCGTGCCCATAACGACTTTTCTTCATTGATTGAGGCAACTGTAGAACTGACAATAGTATTTGAGGACAGTGTCAAATTCCTTTGCTATTTTGACAGAGGCACCTCCCAATAGGAGGGAGTCATCAACAAATAGAGCATGGTTCTGGGCTGGAGAGGAGGTGGAAGGTTTTAGGCCTGGAAGGGAGCCTAAGGCTAGCTCACTGAGCATTACCGGGAGGGAATCCTCGCCATCGTGGGATGTAATGAAAAGGGAGAGAGAGCTGGGTATCCTGAGGCCCTCCTGATCTTGGAAAAAAGGAGGCTGCACCCACAGAGGGCAACCAGGATTGTCAGTGCATGCCGAGATGAGATTAACGAAATGGGAGGAGAAACCAAAGGAAAGGAGGGCTTTGAAAAGAAAGGCTCGATTAACTCGGTCAAAGGCATTAGCCATGCCAAGTTTGATTAGCATGCCTTTTTCATTTCATTGCTTTCTTGAGTGATGTGATCTCTTTGAACTTGAATGACATCCAGAATGTGCCCGGCTTCCCAATGGGCCACCTTGGATTCAGCCTGGAGATCGAAACCCGCTGAGCAATGGCTTGATCCTGCAGCTGAGCTTGGCTGTAATTTTGTAGGAGACATTGCACAACGATATGGGCCTAAATCTCGCAAAGGTTTCATGGTTGGATTCTTTTGGGATAAGGGCAAGATAGGTGGAATTAGTTCCTCCTCCCACTTTGGCTTTGTCATGAAGCCTTCACCATTTTTAACAGGTCCAATTTGATGATGTCCTTAGGCCTTTAGGTAGTTAATTGGGAAGCCATCGTGCCTGGGGGCCTTGTCCCGCTCCATAACTGTATGGAACTTTATGATTTCTTATTCAGTGATGGGCTTAGTGAGTAAGGCATTGTCTTCAGGGATGATCAAGAGAGGGATGTTAGCTGAGAGGAGATCAACAGTGTCTTCCTCATTGGATTGAGAATCTGTTGAGTAAAGATGTTTGTAATGCGCTACAGCTGCCTCTTTTATCTGATTAAATCCTTTGCAAATCTACCCCTCTGCTATTATAATTTCATAGATGTGGTTTCTTGAAAGTCTTGCTCTATATTGGAAGGAAGGAAAAAAGGAGAGGTTTGCGATTTCACCGCTTCAACCAGAGACTTCAGGACTTGATTCTCCAATACTCTTCCTTTCTAAAGATCGAAGGAAGAACATTGAGTTTTTACTTATTCATTGAGCAGCGTTGATGTGATATCTCTGGTTTCCATTTCTACTTGCAGCACCTCTAAAGACTGAACAATTTCTTTCCTTTGACTGGTTGGGTTTGAAATTGGTTTCTTTATCCAACTCTTCGTGCTTGCTTTGTAGCTTTGAGCTTTGTTCTACACATACCGGATGACCCTCGAAGGTTTTTCCTCATGCTGCTTTCACTGTGTCAGTGAATATGTCCCTTTCTATCCATAGATGGTTGAATCGAAAGGGGATTGGACCGACATCTTCTTCCTCTTCTAAAATGAGTCAACTCTGGTTTGTGATCGAGGTCAATTTCGTAAAATTTTATCGAAGGATTATTTTCTTGTTCATCATCGGAGTGTCTTGGACAAGAAATCTGTCCATTCTGGCTGATATATGTTCCTTTTCCGCTCTATTGTTGGTCCAGGTTTAAAGCCCTTTGACTGGACTGAAGTCAAGAAGATGCCGTTGCTGTATGAGGTTTTCAACCGATGGTAGCATGGTATCTCTGCTATCGACTCCACCCCTTTTTTCTTTGGGTTTTAAGACAATGTTTAAGTCCCTAGCTAGAATGATATTGCTAGGGGAATGCTCCTCTAAGAAATCATTAAGAGTGTCCCAGCAATCTCTTTTAGAATACAACACAGGAAGATAAAGATTAAAGAGGGATATGGACATCTTACTTGAACAATGCATTAGCTCCGTAAAGATCCAATGCTGAGTTTCATATGATTTGTTCAGCGAGAAGTTTTCTTCTGTCCATAGAGTTGCAAGCCCTCCTGGAGCGAGCCCCTTGAGTCGAATCGCTATTCCCTTCGCTTCCATTTCTTTATCACAAGTTCAGTTGGGCTTTTCCTTCTATCTTAGTCTCTTGGATCATGAAATGTCCTCGAGGGTCGTATTTTGAGTAGGTCCTTAAACCGCTTCTCAGCTTTCGCTGGACTAACTTATCTCCCAACTCCCAAGAGACAAGGCTTATCATTTTACCGTGAGGGTTGAGAGCCTCCCCTTAAATTAAGCTGGAACTTCTCACAATAGAGATGTCTATTGTGGGCTGGTTTCCTTGGGTTTTGAGCCTTTCCGCTTCCGCTTCCCTTGCCTCTCTACTAGATTTCCTGCCAACCTTTCTTAAGGGCTGCTCAAAGTTTTCCTCCTCCAAGGAGTCAAAGCTTTCGGCTAGTTTTTTCCTTGTAACATCCGCATAAGAGGGTCGGCTGGCTTCCTGAGGGCTCTATTGGCCATTTCATCATCTTCTTTGTTAGTGTTAGGGGGATCACTTTGGTCCTGGTTCTCCGGAGGTGTTGTAGTTGGTTTGAACTGTCTGGATTCTTTACTTCGGAAAGCTCTTTCTTGATGGGATTGAGCCGCTTTGAACCTCATTCATTCCGCCTTTTGCCTTTCATTTTTTTGAAGTTGTTGGTTTTTCAAGAGAGTCCATTGCTCACCATTCTCCTTGTCTGGCCGTTTCTTCCAATCTTTTCTTTGGTGTGCTGTCATGAATGCCCATATCCATGCCAAAGGCTTGGGCATTTGAATGGAAGCTATCTATAATCCGCCTCTTGTAATGCAAGGCCCATCCCGGCAACCTTAACTTAATGTAGTTTCCGAAACCCTCCTCCAGATTCTACTCTTCATTCGACATATAATGTATGCATGAATATTGATCTTTTCTGTACCGGTCTATGTATTTTCCTAATCAAGGTCGAGACCGGAGAGACCCTCAGTTCCAAAGAAGGGAGGGGATAGTTTCCACTAGCTATCCTAAATGCCAGATGGGACATCCTGAGTCGGGTCAAGTCCGGGCGAATTATCATTTGTTGAGATATAGTCCTTGGGGCCCCATAAAATAAGGTCTGGGTCCGTTTCTAAGATTAGGCTTCGGCCCCTTCCGTGACTTTCAAAAACGTAAGATGAAGAACCCTTGCCTAAGAAATAGCCTTTGATTCCTTTGATTAACCACTTCCACCTCTCTGCGGTCCACACTCCTTCTATCGACTTAGGGTGGCGGGGCCGTAGGCCCCGTGGAATCCACTTGAACTGACCTATGAGCCCTTTCTCAGCAAGATTAAGAGCTGCTTTACAGGTTTCTTCTTCAGGAAGAGCTACCGAAGGTATGGAATCCATCCTCTTAACGAACTTCTGCTGAATGGCTGAGGGCTGCCGCTTGGAGATCGAGTCCAACATTGCTTTGAAATCAATGACTTCAGGAGGGGGCAGCGGAGGGCCCAGAGACACCGGATCCCCAGGGGGTGGCATGACTTTTCTGGACAGTCCCAGACGGCCCGTATGCTCGGCTAAAAAAAAAGAGTAGGGGGGCCCAGGAAGGCCCTGGAGGGAGACCGGGAGGCCCAGCAGCAGGAGCTGCCAGGCGGGGAGGCCGCAGGAGGCAGCACGGGGGCGCAGAGAGGCTAGGTCGCAGCTCACGATCCGCGTTTTTTCGGGTTTTCCCAACACTGTTTTTCTCAATACAGAGGTCTTTGAGTTCTACATGAACTCGACCATAGCCATATCTTATCTAAATGAATGACTGTAGTGTGTAATAAATTTTATTCGTTTGATATATCTTTTCAACAAAGCCTTTTCAGGACAAAATATGACAGTTTTGTCAGTGAAACAGTTTTAGATCAAATTGTCTTTCAACCTAGGACCCCTGAAATACTCTCTCCCAGAGCTGAAGCTGATCAACATTTTCGTCCCGAATCTGATAAGCTTGAAGACCTAGTTGCGAATCTTGGTCAAGCCTTAGACAAAATCCACCTTCAACAGTCAGTCGAACTTCTTATTTTAACTATTGCTGCAGTTTATGTTAAACCTAAACCAGGTCACTCCATTCCTCCCAACCTTTCATCTTCTACAACTTCAGTCACTACCTCTCCTATCACACAGGTTGTGGTTCAACCTCCTCCACCAATCATGGCAGCAAGATATGCTCCATTGGTGTTGGTTTCCCCTTTACATGGCATGCCTCAAGATTATCAAACCAAACTCCCTCATTTTGATAGTACTGGTTCTCTAAATGCACAACAACATGTTGACAAAATGAACGATTATTTTGATTTGCAGTAAGTGGCTGAAGCTGATGTGCAGATGAGACTATTTGCATGGAGTTTGACTGGAGATGTAAAAAAGTGGTTCAAGGCCTTACATGCTACTACAATAACTGACATTGTTGTTTTTCATCGAGTTTTCCTTGACAGGTGGGAGGTGAAGAAAAATCCTCTCCAGATCCTATCAGAATATGAGAACATCAGATAGAACCAAGGAGAGACAGTGCAAGATTATTGTACTCGTTTCAACAATCTGTACAATGTAATTCCAGATGATATCAAACCACCACAAGGTTTGGCATTAATAAAATTCCCCGATGGATTCGATGCAAACATGTCTTATCAACTAAGGGAGAGAAATGTTGCAACTCTGGAAGAGATGCAGAAAAGTGTCGTCAGTGTAGAAGCAAATCTTTTGGCCAGAAGAGCTAGGCAGAAAACAGAAAGGAGGGTCACTATCAAAGAAGAAACTTCTACTTCCTCATCAGACGCAAAAATAGATTCTCTAGCCAGAGCTATGGACAAAATGATGGAGAGACTCACTGTAACTGATAGAAACCCACCTAGGGAGAACGAAGCCGCTCCTCAAATTCGAAACCCAAACTTTAGAAGAAATCCACCCCAGATCAGGCAAAGAGATCTTAGAGATCAAAGAGAGCAGAGGGGGCCTGATTAGCAGATTAGAACACCCCTCGAGGAGAATTACACCAATGATGGGGAGGACATAATCGAGGAGTTTGATGACACTCATATAAACCTCATGGGTGATCACGATCACGATCATGAATCCATTTTCCTCACCCAGGAAGAGCACGAGATGTTTCTCCTTTCACAAACAGAGGTCAATGAGGAAGCTGAGGAAACAAAATAGGAGGCCTTTGAGAACGCTATAATGGAGGTTCACAGGCAGTATAACCTGAGGATCAAGAAGGCAAATGAGAACTCTCCGAAGAAGGCTGCTGAAACCAAGAAAGCCTCAGAAAACCCTCCTAAGAAAGCCTTGAAAAACCCTCCCAAGAAAGTCCCCGAGAGAAACAATGCTGGACCTCATACACAAAAACCTCCAGAAATACTACAAAGAGCAAATCAGACTGAAGTTTCATCAACCAGTCAACCAAGTGCACCCGACCACAAAGCTCCTACAGATAAACCAGAAGTACAGACCTTAAGCAAAGCCTCCACTCCTTTCAGACTTGAAGGGGAACTAGCTAAAATGAAGATTCTCATTCCCCTCTTTGAGTTGATGAACAAGAATGATTACAGGTCTCAGATGATTAAAGCTTTAAGCATCGAACCTGAGATAGGTACTAAGGCTTTGAATGTTGGATCTGTAAATCACTCGGACACAGTAAATCTTGCTGATGACCGACCAGATCTCTTGTTTGGTCCTGAAGTTGATGGTCAAACTGATAATGGTGTTGTGGCCACTTTCTACATTAGCCTAAACATACACGATCTGATATTACAGAATGATATGCTGGATTCAAGTGCCTCTCACAACCTAATGCCAAAAGTCGTGATGGAAAAGTTGGGACTCGAGGTCACCAGACCCTACAAAGATTTGCATTCTTTCGACTCCAACAAGGTTAAATGTATAGGCCTGATCAAAGACTTATGCATTACATTAGCTCAAATCCCAGCAAAGAGTATGGTAATGGATATAGTAGTTGCAGATATTCCCCCAAAATACGGTATTTTACTGTCAAGATCATGGGGAGCTAAGTTGAAAGGAACCCTGCAGCTAGATATGTCCTACGCCACCATCTCGGTATTCAGACAACAAAGGAGACTGTATAGAGAAACCTTGATGAAGTATATGGTCAGTAGTCAGGAAAAGCTGCATAACTATCCATTATACTCTACACAATCTGATATGGACTCTTTCATTCTATACAATGATGGTGATGTGGAAGAACAAATTGCTTAGCTAGAAGATGATACACACGATTCGAAAGAAAGTAAAGCAATCATTGAGGCAAGAAAGGTGGAAACGATAGAGAGGGAGGAACTGCTAGCAGATTTTTGGAGCATGGATTTCGATGGTGATGTGAGTAAAGAAGGAGTTGGAGCTAGAGTTTGGTTTCATAATCACAAATCAAGGTATTCCGAGAGTCATTCTTACCAACTGAATTTCCAATGCACTAACAATGTAGCTGAGTACAAGCCTCTAATGCTTGGCCTGAAACTACTAAAGAAAGTTGGTGCCAAACAGATCATGCTAAGGGGTGATTCTAAACTAATTATCACACAAATCAAAGGTGAGTATGCAGCTAAACACCCCAGACTTAGGGCTTATAGGAATGTTGTTTTGGATGCTCTTCAATGCTTTACTGAAATCGACTTGCAGGTAATTCCTAGAGGACAAAACATACTGGCAAACGGGTTGGCCACATCGACAACTACCTATAAAATTCCTTTTCATCCCACTCGCAAGTACATAGTGGAGGTGAAGTGCAGACCAACCGTTCCTGACAACATCAGATATTGGCAGGTATTTGGAAATGATGATCAAATTGAAGAATTCCTATAGTGTAAGAATGATTTCGAATGTACAAATATAGATTTAGAAAATGATGATGATGTAAATAAATCTTCTTCTGAAAGTGGTAGTGTAAATAACATAGATTCCAAAGAGCTCAATTGAATGAAAATGAGATAGATTCTGGTATTCTACAATTGAAAAATAATGTGTTACTTAGAGGTCTAGTTCTGCTAGAAGACTTGTTCGATTTTAACGATGTAGCCAAAAAACCAAAAATTGAAGCTAGTGGTAAAGAGGTCGAAGAATGCAACATGGGAACAAAGGAAAAACCCAAGATGATACAACTTTATAAATCTCTACCCCTGAGCAAAAACACAAATACATTGAACTTTTTAAGGAATATGTGGATGTTTTTTCCTGGGGTTATGAGGACTTAAAATCCTACGACACAAGTATCATACAACATCGGATTCCCATAAAAGAAGAACACAAACCTTTCAGGCAAAAACTTAGGAGAATAAATTCCAAGTTACTTCCCCTGATAGAGAAAGAAATAAAAAATATGTATGATGCAAAAATCATAGTCCCCTTTAGATTTTCCAAATGGGTTGCTAACCTAGTTCCTACCAGGAAGAAAACTGGTGAGATCAGACTTTGCATAGATTTAAAAAATCTAAACAAAGTCTCTCTTAAAGACAATTACCCTCTGGTCAAAATGGACCACATTTTACAAAAGGTGGTTGGGGCCAGTAGGATCTCCTTACTAGATGGTTTCTCGGGATATAACCAAGTCCTTGTCCACCCAGAAGATCAAGAGAAAACAACATTCACTACACCTTGGGGAAACTTCATGTATGTGAAGATGCCTTTTGGTTTGATGAACGCTGGTGCCACTTTCCAAAGAGCAATGTATATTGATTTTGTATATGAACTTGGGAAGTTTGTAGTCATTTATCTGGATGATGTGGCTGTCTACTCCAAATTTGACGAGGAACACTTGCTCCACCTCAGACGCGTGTTTGAGAAGTGTAGGAAATTTGGGATTTCATTGAATCTTATGAAAAGCCTTTTCGGTTTAGAGGAAGGCAAACTGGTAGGACACATAATCTCGAAATACAGAATTAAAATAGATCCCGGCGGGATAGAAGCCATCCAGAAGGTGGAACACCCTAGGAACATCAAAGAACTACAATCATTAATTGTCAAAATAAATTTCCTTAGAAGATTCATACCAAACCTGGCCGAACTTCTGAGGAACATCACTAATATGTTGAAAAAATACACAAAAATCAAATGGAACACTGAATCCAAACAGTCATTTGAGCAGGTGAAACGTGCACTCACCCAAGTCCCAGTTCTGATTAGCCCAGATTACACCAAAGACTTTTATCTTTTCTCTTTTGCATTTGAACACACCAGTAGAAGAACAATGAAGGGTACGAACAACCCATAGTGTTTTTCAGCAAATCTTTGAGAGATGCTGCTTTGAACTATAACATAATGGAGAAGCAAGCTTTCTCCCCGGTGAAAGCCATAAAAGACTTCAAAGTCTATATTCTTCATTCTCACATGATTGCATACATTCCAAACACAGTGGTTAAGGATATCCTGACCAGAGATAATCCAAATGGTAGAAGAGGAAAATGGATTGCGGTTATTCTGGAATATGACATTGAAATAAAACCTACTAAACTGATCAAAGGAAAAGGTTTGGCCAAATTAATGGCTGAGTCTAATTTTCATGCTCTAGATATTAATTTTTTGGCTACAGTTGACAAACTGGAAGAGCAGGCGACTCCAAACGTAAAAGAGGTATTCTTAAACTCCCCTTGGTACGCAGACCTCATTTTTGTACTCCAAAATTTACAAGCTCCTCCTGGTTTGACTAAGACCAAAGCTAGATTTATTAAATTGAAAGCATTGAAATTTTGTATTCTAGAAGGTAATCTCTATTGGAAAGACCTTGGGGGTATCTTGCTTAATTTCCTATTAAAAGACAAAGTTGACAAAGTCCTTCAAGATTTTCATGCAGGAGACTGTGGTGGGCACCTGAGCTGGAAGACCACAGCTAACAAGATTCTGAGAGCTAGTTTTTACTGGCCTACTTTGTTTGCTGACGTCCACTAGAAGGTTACTTCTTACCACAAGTGCCAGATTTTTGAAGGTAAAAGGAATCTTTTTCCACTCCCTATGAAACCTATCTCAGTTGAAGCCCCTTTCCAACAATGGGGTTTAGACTTCATTGGTGAAATACATCTGTCCTCCTCGGGCCAACACAAGTGGATCCTCACGGCCACAGACTACTTCACCAAGTGAATCGAGGTTGTGCCATGCATGCAAGCTACTGACTCTGTTATCATCAAGTTTTTAGAAACTAACATCTTGTCTCATTTTGGATGCCCCAGAAAAATTATAGCTGACAATGCAGCGGCTTTCAGATCCAAAAGGCTCATAGATTTTTGTAGTCAATATCGCATTACTCTGGGACACTCGACAACTTATTATCCGCAAGGAAATGGGCTAGCTGAGTCTTCAAACAAAATTCTAGTGAACATTCTCAGGAAAACACTGCAAGAAAATAAGAAATCATGGCATAATAAGTTGGTTTTCGCACTCTGGGCCGACAAAATAAGCACCAAAAGAGCAATTGGTATGTCTCCATACCAATTGGTATATGGAACTGAAGCAGTTTTTCCCCTTTCATTAGGAGTCCCTGTCATGAAACTATTGCAGGAAGCGCAAGTAGAACCAAATTATGTTCAACGAAGAATAAATCAAATGATTAATTTAATGCAGTCCAGAGAAGAGGTATACAACAAGACTCAGGTCATCCAGGAGAACATCAAGAAGCTTTTTGACAGAAGGACTAAAGAAGATGATTTTGAGTTAGGCGACTTGGTTCTCAAATGGGATTCTAGAAATGAGGATAAGGGTAAGCACGAAAAATTTGATAGCTTATGGAAAGGACCTTACACCATTCAAGCATTTAGAGGAAATAATGCATTTTTGCTAAAAAACAGTGATGGAACAGATCTGCCAGGTGGATCGGTTAATGGCAGGATGTTGAAGCATTACTTGCCTCCCCAATAGAGATCTCATGAATCCATTTTTCATTGTACATACTGTTGCACCCTTTTCGTCACCTTGGTGAGAAAATAAGAGGTGCTTGCATGCCCAGTTGGGTCTTGCTGGGCAGGACAGCTGTAGAGGAAAGAGTTAGAGAAATAAAAACAAAACTATAAGCAAGAATTAAACTAATAAAAACAAAAATTACAAGCATAGGGACATAGAGATAACAAACACAAAAAGACCCATGTCACCAATGTTTTTAGGCTGATCTATTGATGAAATCAAAGCACCAAGAAGAAAGGGGACTATGAGTTCCTTCTTCCTCCAAGGGAAGGCTCTTGGACCCTCACAAGCTTGCTCTCCTTACAACAAGAAAAATGAAAATGGTGGTGAAAGAAATCCTTGCAAATCCACTCAATGGAGAGGTGGATTGCTCAATGAAATGGTGCCAATGTGTTCTTGTCAAGGATGGAGTCCTTAAAACAATATAGGCAGTGTAACATTACTTGAAATTCCTTGAGAAAATGAGGTGCATTCATGGATTTTTATAGCATTGCATTGGGTTATTTTGTAACTCCTTTGTAGTGTGAAAAGAGGCCATTTAGGGCATTATTAGGTCTTTGACCAACCCATCATTCGGATCTAACCTGGATTTGGAGGTCAAATCGGCTTGGGAGCTAAACCATAAGTGGTTGGGAGGCCGACCACATTCATAAATGCATCGTTTAGCAGGTGCGCGGATTTTTGCGCTAACAACCGCGCATCGTGCGCGTATGCGTGCACGCTACGTTTCTGTTCCGCGCATGTGCACGAGCGGCCAACCTCTGTAAAGCGCTCTTCAATTTTTCACTACTTTGTATAGTTTGTTTTACCCTTTTTGAATGCTGTGAGATTAATTCATTGGCCATGAATGACTTCATTATTGTTTGACGATGCTGAGTTCTTGTAACCATGTGCTGACGAAATTTCAGTGATAACAGATGCCCCCTGATGGATGAGGTTAGGAGCATACGTATAGCCGAAATCCATCTATGTTTCTTCTACTGAGAATGTTGTTGTAATATAGAGCAATAGTGGGATCGTTCAGAGCAATCCTTTGGAGGAGAAAGGAACCGGTAGGACCCGACCTTCCATAAGGTGCGTAAAATATACAACTGTGTACAAACGAGGCGGGCATGCCCCATGCTCGTGTTATGTAACCCTGAAAAAAAAAAGGACTGAAGTGTTGGTGTAGACAACTGCAGCGTCCTCGGGGGAGGTGATGATAAAGGCAGAAGACAATTCTGCAAAGGAGCATACTCTGAATAATAGGCAATGATCGCGGAAATAAGTATTGGCGATGATGCGGGCATTGATGGCCCTACCAAATTCAGAGGTCTTCGGCAAATCATAGAAATAACTGCAATAGTCGCAAAGTAAGACCCACCATAACATGAGAAAGTGTTGGTGTCGAATGTTATGGGGGAAAACAACAGCAGGGAGCAATAGTGTTTCACCCTGTGCCGTCCGAGATCTCTCATTAAATGGAGAATGAGAATCAAGATACTGTCGCCCTTCTGGAAAAATTGTGTTGATGTCGACAAAAGGGGAATGAGACTCCTAGAAGCAAAGGACTTCATGGAATCTACTGAGGTGAGGAAGTGGCAGAGGTACATGGACGAAGTCAAAAAGTGGGAAGACTCAAGACTGCCCTTGGTTGGAGGATGTATGAGATAAACAGTGGCTGTAGTCATGTAACGAGGTCGAGTGTCAAGGGGACGATAAGACCGGGGATGAGTTGTGCCAGAGGTGGGACAAAGTGAACAACTGCAGAGGGTAGAGGTAAGTGACCTGTGGGGTACTCTGAATATGTGGACGATGCCAACCAAGGTAGATGATGAGTGATGCTCCAACCAAGGGTGACATGGGTTGCGTTTGGCCAAAAGGAGGGAAGCAGGTCGCCAACGATGACGACAAAAAAGGATAATGAAATGACTGAAAATAAAGGTGTTTGTACAATAAATAACGAATAATTTTTGGGAAAAAAATGTACAAATACAGAAACGGGTGCCCCAGTGTGAAATGAGTGCCCCAGGGAGGGCATAATTTTCTTGGAAAACCGATGAAGGGTGGGGGCCCCATTGGTGAGTTTCTGTATGAGGTAGGTGAAATGAAGATAGGTTCGCAGATGGGCAAACTGATGGTAGATGAAATGAAGGGTTCATGATACTGCGGAGGTGCAGCTAAAAAATAGAACCGTAAAGAGATAATCTGGGAGTCCATATGGAAAGCTAGCAAAATGAGGAGAAGAAGTATGTGGTTGATTCACAACATGATGAAAGACTATCAAGACTCCCAACCCCAACATGAGTGTCAAAAAGTGGCAAAGGGTGCTATGAATGGGACAACTCATGTGGGTTAGAATGCTACCGGGTAACAGTACCGATGATGCAAATGGAGGCGTGGGTATTGCAGAGCCGGGAATGGAAATCCTAGAGGTAAACATCAGAGGGTGTGACTGGAAATGAAAGTGAAATACAGCGGGAAAGACTACATGCCAGTGCTGAGTATATACCTGAAGGGGTGATGCCGAGGGATGAGGAGCAAGTACCTGCACAGATGAGAAACAAATACCCAAAGTGAACAATATCTGAAGAGAATCAAAGATATGAGCATGTATTAGATAAATGTGACAATGCGCGTGCGTACCTGACCATGATATGAAAAAAGGCGCCCCGGTGGCTCAGGATGAAAAGTGACCCAGGGACAGCTGTGATGTAGGTGACGGGATGCTGATCCCGTGGCTGAAGACGGTTTGAAAAATGGACACCTTGGGCTCCCGGAATGGTGAGTGGAAGTTTGGCAAAAGGCCTATATATAGCTGTAGGGCCCACATTGCCACCTCATTTGTACCTGCTGCAATAGTGAGCGGATAAGCAGTTTCTAGAGGAGATTTGTAGATTCGGGGAGGACGAGGTAGCTGATTGAGGATTTGCGAGTGTCAGGTTAGTTGTCTGATCATCCTGCATAGAAATAGGTTTTCAATTTTTGGGCAGAGTTTGTACGGGGGTATTTAGGGGGTGTGGACCCCACATGCACGGGCGATTCGGTGATAAGCGCGCATACGTGCATGTATGTGCACCAAATATAAGTGCATGTGTGTGCGGTAGGGATAATTTAAGGCGCGCCCGAAGGGTACGCCTGTGAGTTGAATAGGCGCGCACCAATGCGCGCCTGTGGGTGTGACAGGCGCGCACCTGTGCACATCTGTAGGGTGAACATGCGCGCATAGGGGCGCGCCTGTGAAGCGAACATGTGCGCACTAATGCGCACCTATGTAGTGCACAGATGTGCCTATGTGCGCGCCTGTGTAGTGAACAGGCGCGCATATATGCGCGCCTGTGTAATGAACATGCGCGCATGTGTGCGCGCCTATGGGTAATAAAAACCACGCCTAGGAGGTGAGTGTGAAGGGAAAAAACGAGTCTTTTTTGATGCTGTTGAGGGTTGCATGAGCTGATAGAAGACTCTGTGTTGTCTGCAGGTGGACCGTGGTGACGATGCCAGTGCGGTGGCGAGAGCGAGACTGGGCCCAGTTGCGAGACGCCGTGGCCATTGAGGGGCCTGGCGTGCATGCAACTTTGGTAACCTGTGGGTTGCTAAAGTTTTTTGAGTGCCCGTTGATACGGGCACAGGAGTATTTGTTGCAGTTCCTGATCCATATGTGGAGTCCGGAGCTGCACTGCTTCCTCGTACGAGGAGAGCAGATCCCCTTCACTGCGGTGGAGGATATTTATTTTCTGACTGGGCTCCCCTTTCGGGGAACGCCCCTACTGGCAGAGCTGGTGTTGTCCAGGACCATTTTGCTGGCCGATATTGGCCAGAGATACTGCTCAGGTCGAGATTTTATGTCTGGGACAGTGGTGAGTATCGGTGCGATAGACTCCCTGGCCCATCGCTGTATAGTGGCGATGATTGTCCGGATATATGGGTCACTTGCGACCCAGCGGATTAGTGGTGGCCAGCTGTTGGTGCTGGAGAGAGTGGTGGCCGACGAGCAGTTCGCTTGGGGGATGACTCTCCATGCTAGGATGGTGGAACAGTTGGACCACTGTCGGTCCACGGATGGAGGAGAGTTTGATTTCGGGTCCATCTTAGTGGCCTGGTTTTTAGAGAGGGTGCCGATGCTGCGCCCGAGGGTTCTACTGGAGATGCCGGGGGCACGAGAGTCGCGATTGAGGTGGTGGTCGACATTTTTGGTTCGCCATGGTGGTGGCAAAGGTGGCCACTTCTTCTCGGCAGAGGCGGCACGGATATGGCGGCAGATGCCGTAAGTGATACTTCAGTACCCCTATGCTGGGGTGGACTTCCGGGGTGACCCGGACATGGTGCTACCTCCTGGGGAGGTGTTTGACCATCGAGGTATGTTTAGTATGTTGGTATGATATAGATGCTGAGACTATCTGTTTTGTTGTTGTTTTTTGTATGTGCAGATGTGGCACCTCGCGGGCACAAGGTAGAGATGCAGAGAGTGTCAGCTCATCGAGAGCCATTGAGATTACYGCAGGGACAGAGGCGTCGGCGGGAGGGTGCTGCGGGGTGACCAGCTGAGCCGGAGCGGGCAACGAGGAGGCACCAATACGATGACCCTGGTGCGGGGCCATCACATGCTCCTCTGGTGGCGGCCGGAGTGGATTACGATGACATACGCCGTCATCTGGAGACGGTTCTACAGGATGTGCCTGAGGGCATGTGGACGCGCATCCAGGACGAGAGTTTCCTGGAGCAGTGTGTAGGGGTACCGCCACCATGGTGGGCCATAGTGCGACGAGCAACAGTGCTTGCAGCTATGACGAGTGGACGCCTGCCGCCAGGGCAGGAGGGTCCTGGGGGTGGTCCACCACCTCCTCCTGAGGGAGGAGCAGGTGGTGGTGAGATAGAGGCACCCTGAGTGGTGTATGATGTACCTCTTTGTTTTTGTTGTATATAGGCTGGTGAGCCCATTTTTTGTACCGAGGTGCTGCATTGGCCTATGGATACATGTATGTTTGTATGTAAACATTCGGATGGCCTGATGGGCCTTTATATATACATGAGTATACACATTTTGAGATCCTGATGTTGTCTACATGTTTTTTGCTAATGTGTTGAGTACGTCCATTCTATATATATGTTGTGACAGGTTTTCATGGTATGTTTATGTATGTGTAGCTTGATGTGATATATGCCAATCTAACACCATATTAGCTATTTGATCTGTTGTTTGATTCAATTGTCTTGGAATATGTGTAAATGTAATGGAATCAAAATGTCGAGATAACAACCTAACCTGCAGGTATTTGCGAAAGAGACACGGATCGCGTACACGGTACACATTGTTGAGCTGGAGAACGACTAGTTGAGAGTCAAGGAAGACGCTAAGGTGACGAATATGATGATGCTGGGCATCGGCCAAGAGGCCGATGACTGTAGTGTATTCAGCTTGGTTGTTGGTGGCTGGCCCCAAACATATGCCGCTTGAATGTAGCATTTCATGTGAGGGGGTGTAGAGAGCCCAAGCAGCTGAAGCGAGATTTTGTGTCCAACGACTGGTGCCGTCGGTGTAACCAATGTGATAGGCTGGTGAAGGAAGCATCTGTCAATAGCACAAAGGATAGTTTAGACGAGAGGGGAGGAAGAAAAAGACTAAAAAAACACTAAAAAAGAAATAACCTAAAGTAGAATGACTACTTTTAAGCATAAAATTTCTTGAGATATAACCCATTGACGGGTTCCTTGAGAGAGAGGCCTTCGAGGGAGGCCAACATGTATGCACCTTTGGTGAGGAAATGTTGGATGATGTAAGGGCCATGCCAAAGTGATTCGAATTTGCCGTGGCCAAAGGTATCATGAGCGATATCATAAGCCAGGACGAGGTCGCCTTCGCGGAATGATCGAAGGTTGACATGGCGATCAAAGGTAGCCTTGGATCATTTTTTAGGTGCCTCGTTGGTCTGTAAGGAAGATCGACGATCTTCATCCAGAGACTCCAAGTTTAGAAAGCACTGCTCCATTGGAGCAGTGTCAGGTAATAGCTCAATTGCGGTGCATAAGGTGGGAATTTCGCACTTGATGGGAAGAGTTGCCTTGACCCCATGGACTAAATGAAATGGTGTGAAACCAGTAGCGGTCTTCACTGCCGTTCGATAAGCCCATAGCGCAGAAAATAACATATGATGCCAATTGGTTTTATGTTTATTAACCGTGCGCTGTAACATGGTCTTGAGGACTTTGTTAACTGCCTCGACCTGTCCGTTTGACTGAGGGTAATATGGTGAGGCAAACTCGTGAGAGAAGCCTAACTGAGATGAGAGTTCGACGAAGATCTCATTCTCGAAGTGTTTCCCATGGTCGGAAACAAGTTGGAGTGGTACTCCAAAATGGGATATGAC